>SNQJ01S0122275.1:34705-46122 GCA_010110895.2 Picea sitchensis | reverse complement strand
CATTCAAATAGCATTTAAATCTTCATAGGATTCTCATTCACACAATATGTCGCATCATATCCATCATCATCAATAACAATTAGATATTCATAGGATTTACATTCACATAGTAGATCGCATCATATCCAACATCATTCTAATAGCATTTAAACCTTCATAAAATTTACATTCTCACAGTAGATTGCATCATATCCATCATTATTCAAATACATTTAAACATTCATAAAGATTCATACGTCTTAAAAGTTCAAGTGTATCATTTAATAGTTTCACTTGTGAATAGAAAATAAAAGTGTGTAGGCCTCAGGTAATCCTGGTTGTCTAATTCAAAAGGTGGTGTTACATACACCCAACCTTCAAGAAACATATTCTCGAGGTGGTCAAAAAAGTGAGGGATAGTCTCGTCGTAGTGTCTCGGTGTCTTCTCAAGTAGTAGATCCTGGACTATACTTGTCCCATTGGACCTTAACTTGGTCTACCAGACGGTTCCTGAGCTGTCGGACTCTATGGTCCAATATGCATAACGGTTCTACCGTGAGAGTTCCCGCATCCGATACTTCCAATTCCTTCCAATTTATCTTATGTGATTCATCAGCAACATAGTGACGTAAAACAGATACATGAAAAACATTATGATTTTTATGCAGGTGGGGTGGTAGTACGAGACGATAGGCAACGGGTCCAATTTTCTCTTGGATTCTGAATGGTCCTATAAATCGAGGTGACAACTTTTTCCCCTTCCTGAACCGTATGGTACTCTTGTTAGGCCTGATATGAATGAAAACCTGGTCTCCCACTTAATAACTTTGGTCGGTCCTGTGTGCATCCGCATAACTTTTATGCCTATCATGTGCTTCCTTTAGTCTCTGCCTAATCTGAATCACATGTTCCTCCATCTCTTGAATCAATTCTGGCCCAACTGTTACTCGGTCTTCTAATCTATCCCAACTCAATGGCATTCTACATGGCCTTCCATATAGAGCTTTGTAGGGTGGCATTCCGATGGAGCTATGAAAGTTGTTATTGTAGGAAAACTCTACCAAAGGTAGGTACTTCTCCCAATGGGTTTGATTATCCATGACATACATGCTAAGCATGTCTTCCATGACTTGATTTACCCTCTCGGTTTGCCCATCTATTTCAGGATGATAAGATGTGCTTAAGTTTAACCGAGTCCCTAATGTTGACAGCGAACTTGTCCAAAACCTAGAAGTGAATATGGAGTCCCTATCTGAAATGATCTTCTTAGGTATCCTGTGCAAATAGATAACCTCACTTACAAACACACATGCCACATCAATGACATCGTAAGTGTCTCTTACTGGAATAAAATGAGAACTCTTGGTTAACTTATCAACTATCACAAGAATGTCATTGTGTCTATGAGATGTGAGCGGCAACCCCACAACAAAATCCATAGAGATGACTTCCCACTTGGACATAGGAACATCATGTGGTTGTAGGAGGCTTTCCGGGTGGTGGTGGTCGGCTTTCACTTGTTCACACTCTAGGCATTTGGCGATGAAATGGACTACATCGTGCTTCATGCCTACCTAGAAGAAAATCTTCCTCATGTCTATGTACATATTCTTCACACTTGGATGTGCACAATAAAGTGCTCTATGGGCTTCCTTCAGTATGATGCTTCGAATATCCCCATCTTCAGGGATGTACATCCTTCCCTGATATCTCAATAGTCTATCTGCTTCCAAACTATATCCTTCATACTTTGGATCTAATTTCCTCCCACTCTGGAGGTTTGAAGTAACCTCTAAATACCAACTGTCTCCTTGGAGTTGTGCCAACACACGTTCCCTCAGATTGACTTTTAAGGGTACCAAGGAGAAGACACGTGGTCTCCTACTCAAGGCATCTGTGACCACATTTTCCTTTCCCTTGATGTATGAAATACTAAAATGGTACTCACTCATAAACTCACTCCATCACCTTTTCCTGGCATTCAGATCCCTTTGAGTGAAGAGATGTTTTAAACTTTGATGGTCTGTTTTGAGCTCAAAGTTTCACCCCACAAGATAGTGCCTCCAAAGTTTCAGAGCTAGCATTATAGCTACCAACTCTAAATCATAAGTCGCATATAGCTCTTCGTGTTTCTTCAACTTCCTTGATGCATAAGCTATCACTCCTCCATCCTGCATTAGCACGACCCCCCAACCCTTGCTTCGAGGCATCCGTGCAGACGGTGAAGTCCTTTTCCATATCCGACACTCGTAGAATTGGTGCACTAGTTAGTAACCTCTTAAGCTCAATGAATGCACTATCACATTCTTCTATCCATTCATACCTGACCCCCTTGCACTGCAAAATGGTGATGGATTTCGCTATTTTTGAGAATCCTTACACAAATCTCCGATAATAACTTTCTCTCCCTATGAAGCTTCTCACCTCATGGGCATTGTTCGGCACTGGCCACTCCATAATGGCCTTTACCTTTTCTAGGTCTACAGAGATTCCTTCACTGGAAATGATATGACCTAAATAGTGGATCTCTTTCTGGAAGAAGGAACACTTCGACAACTTCCCATAATATTTTTTCTCTCTAAGGCAGGACAAGACCACTCATAAGTGTTCCTCATGTTCTCTTTCATTTTTGGGATAGATGAGGATGTCATATAGAAATACTTGTACAAAATGGTCTAAGTACTTCTGGAATACACCATTCATGAGGCTCATGAATACTGTTGGTGAATTGGTCAATCCGAAAGGTACTACGATGAACTTGTAATGTCTAAACTGAGTTCGAAAGGTAGTTTTAGGAATATCGCCTTCCTTAATCCTTAACTGGTGATATCCTGATCGCAAATCAATCCTTGAGAATATCGTTTCTCCTTTCATCTGATCAAAGAGGTCATCTATTTGTGGAATTGGGTACCTATTTTTCACTGTATCACAGTTCAAGTCCTTGTAATCTATACAAAATCGTAAGGAACCATCCTTCTTCTTTACAAAAATTACTAGTGCACCCCAAGGTGAGACACTAGGCCTTATTATCCCTAAGTCCAGTAACTCTTTCAACTGCATTTGCAACTCACAAAGTTCTGGCGCTATCATCCAATACAGAGTATGGGAAATTGGTTATGCACCAAGTTTCATCTCAATAGTAAAATCAAGCTCCCTCTTAGGAGGTAACCCTGGTAACTCATTTGGAAAAATATCCTTAAATTATGACAATACCGGGTACTGAACCAATGAGGGTCCCTTCCTTTCATTCACCGCTTCCACTACATATAGTCAACACCCTTGCCTCAAGCATCACTTAACCTTCATAGTTGAGATAAACTATAATGACACCCTTCTCCATACACCCTGGATCTCCACTGGCCTTCCTTCATCGTCTACACAGAGCACCCTTTTTGCGAAACAATCCACCAAAGCTCGATGAGATTCTAACCAATCCATTCCAATGATTAGGTCATATGCCCCGAGAGCAGTGACGTATACCTTCAACCTGGTAGTACACACTCCTAGGTATATTATACAATTATCAACGCTAGGTCCTACCGCTTGTTTTTCCCCCGAAGCCATCTCGACTTGTTTAAAATCATCATGCGCGTAGGCTACCAACCCACTCTTTTCTAATGCAGATGGTGAAATGAAACTATCTATAGCACCAGAATCAAATAAAATATTTACATTGATATGATTTAGTGTACCTGATGACTCCACCACCATGGATTGATGTTTGGCCTGGAGATTATTAACCGTTGTGTAAATCTAGTGGTTGCTACTTGCTCTTCCCATTGGGGCCTTTCCCTCTCTATGCACAAATCCTGATTGTAACTCTGAGCAGTCACGCTGGTAATGGGGTCCTCTACACCCCCAACAGGTAACACGGGATTGAACCTGCGCACTGTTATGGAACTATCTCTAAAATGATTTCCTTCCCCTGGAACCCCTACCCCTACTAGCTGCTCCCTGAGATGGTCGTGGACCTGCCTGCATCATTGGTGATGAACAGGATGCTGCACTTGCTGCCATTGAAATCCCTGCGGCTACTTTCCTTGGTGCGACTCTATTACCATATGGAGGTGGCCTTGAGCCCCCTCCCCTGGGAAATGTCCTAGGGGCCTTCCCCACAAATCCAGGATGATGCAAAAAGGTCGGTCTCGTACCTCCAGTTAAGTTCATGTGTTCCTCCGCATAACGTGCATTTTCCACAGCTTCCTCTACTAAAGATGGTTTCCACATCCGCACCATAGCCCTTATCTTAGGGTTCAACCCATAGACAAAGCGTTCTGCCTGTCGTTGGTCATTATCCATATATGAAACATATTTGACCAATTCCATAAACCTGATCTCATATTCTTCTACGATTTTGTTTCCCTGTACTAAGGCATGAAACGCCCCTACCTATTGTTCTTCATAGTAAGCTAGTAGATATTTTCTTCGGAACCTCTCCTCGAAAAGTTCCCAAGATACGGTGTCTGGGGTAAGATGCAGTTACCTTTCTAGGTTGCCCCACCAGTTCAAGGCACTGTCTCTCAACTGAAAAATCACTATCTTCGCCTTTGAGGTGGATGCATAGTCCCTTAAGGAAAAACACCTTGTCATGCCTTCCAACCATGCTTCTGCATGTTCACTGGCACGACCCCTGACAAACTCCGAAAGTTTGATCTTCTGTAGTTCTCTAGTGATGTCTTTGGGTGGAGGTCCTCCCCTTAAATCCCTCAACAGTTCTGGATTAACCGTTCCATATGGTGGGGGCTCCACTTCGATCTCTGTCAGTTGACGCCCCTTTAAATTCTCATTTATGGCCTCCAAAGACCACAGTATAAGAGCTAGTTTAGGTGATGGTGGTGGCGGTACCGGCGGTCCCTGCGACAATGACCCTTTTCCTCGATTCCCTCGAGTCCTAACCATCCTGTATGATTTAACGTGCATCAACCAAAGTTGTCAGGGTGAGTTCAAGGACATTTCACATTTGCGCAACTTAACTAGAAAACAAGGTTAGGCGTAAGTTTTTTTTTACTTGTCTGTAAACAGACATTACTCTCTTTAGGGGAGGTGGCTAGGTTAGGGATAAAGAGTCTAAGCTTGATTTATTCTCCTAAGAAAACTATTGACTCCCTCGCCTGGTAGCTATGCTATCTTTGCACCATACTAGCCAATTTCTCTAACTTACCTGCCTAGTGCGCCTGAAGCCCCTTCCCGCTTATCTTGTTCTAAGTCCTTATACTTTGCGTTTACAACTAATTAGGGTGACCTCCACCCTAATGTCAATGAAAGGAGTCTAAGGCTATTCTTCGATGCTTGACTCGTGGGCTTTTCTTGGCGAGTTGTACATATGCGTTGAATTGTGTGACTCGGTGACTGCAAGTGCGAGTCTTGAGGATTGTAGAGTGGCTTTCGGGCATTGGAGCTTAGCGCTCGTGCGTTGTGGTTATGTATTGTCTCTGGAGTTGTGGTCATATGAAGTAGTGAGCCTGAGGCTATGCATCGAAGCTTGGTGCTTGTGCGCTGGGATTTGGTTCTTAGCTCATGGACTTGGAGGTTTGGGCCTCGAGCGCAATACTTTTAATTTTTATTTTTTTTTAAATTAATCACCTTAGTTTTTTTTTTTAAACCTTAAAAACCTAAATTTAAATCTTTAAAACTAAGGTTTAAACTTTAATCTTTAATAACATATATTTAAACTAATATTATTTAATTAATTAATAATATATGTTTTACCATAATTAAATATTTAGGTAATATTATTAATTAATTAATTAATATTAGTTTAATTATTAATTACCAGGGTTAATTATTAATTATTTTCCAATAAAAAAAAATGACAAAACTTTGTAAAACATATATAAGTCATAATAATTAATATTAATTAATAATTATATATAAAAAAACATTTAAAATAAAATTATTACAAAATTAAAAATAAAATAATTTTTTTAAAATTAAAACGGTATCGTGGGTCCTCGCGCTTAGAATACGTGCCTAACTCTAAATACACTCTTCCACAGGTCTCGTCCTAACCCTAATCAATACGTAGCCTATCTCATTGTGAATGCACCACAGGCCTCTCACCTTTTGCAACTTCTGGAGTTATGGTAATGGTCGCAGGCTTCTCCCTTGGTGGCTCAATGCTTTCGACTCGAGCACTAGCAATATATGGTTTTGGTAAATGACTTGTGCAATGGTGTTGGTGCTTTGTTGGGTGCCCATCGTAAAGGAGCTCTGCGTGCTTGCACTGCGTTTTTTGTTTATTATTTTTTTGTTTTTGCTTTTTATGCTCCCAATGGTGTTTGGCTCCGTGGGTCTCTAGCGTTGGTCGCTGGCTTTGTTTGTTGTGGCTTAGTGCACTTAGTGCACCTGTGCCTCCCCTTACGTTGCTCCTCCATGTGCTCGGCGTGTGGTTTTTGAGAAGCGTTGGCGTTGGTGCTTGAGTTGAATTGTTTGTTGTGGATGTAGAGATCCACGGTGGTAGCGTCGCGTCTATCCATGAAGAGTCTTTCAATGGGGTCAATGATCATTGTTTTTCCTTTCGTTCACCTTCCACTTTGTTGTAAGGGTGTCAAGATGTTCTGGACAATATGCAGAGTGCCAATAGGTAGGCTGTAAAGATTAATGGGGTCTAACTAAGAAGAAAAACAAACTATATCCGTATGTCGAGTCACATTTAAATTCGATGAAATCCAAAGGCCATTTCATTTGCAATGTAGTGCTATAGGTTTTATTTGTTTATTTAGAAAATTGTTTATCGCCTCGGTTGGCGTTGGTGTTGTCGGCCCGGTGGCGGTGTGTAAGCTTGTTGTCGGCGTGGTCTGCAACATGGTATACCGGTGGGAGATTGATTGATGTCCACCACGCTAAGGCAGGTACGCGAGTTGGAGGCAGGAGCGAGCACTATGAATGCCCTCGGTGGGCTCCTCGCATGTGATTTGGCTTTGATTTGTACATTGTGTTGTGGCTTGTGGTTCGATGCTAACTCGTGTTAGGCTCTGGTCCATGGGCGCTGGTTTTGCAAAGGATTCCCATTGTGGGCTTCTCTCTCGGTCGTGGCATGGTGTTGGTGCTTTGTGTTTGTATTGAAATCATGGGCTTGTAGACGCATTTTGTTGTCTTTTGGTCTCTTGTGGGATTAGCGCTTGGGCACTTGTACTTTGAATTGCACGTGTTTTGTGCTAACCCTTGCTAAGCTTCTGTAGGTGTTTTTCCTTGTCAAAGTTTGACAGTTCAGTAGCTGGTGGGTATATTAACTGTTAATCTTTTGTGTAGTAAATTTCTTCCTTGAAAGCTTGTGTTCTTAAGCCATTTTTTACAGTGAATTCGTTCCTTGGATAGTAGCAAATTTCTTCCTGAAAGCTGGTGTTTCTATACCATTTTGACAGTGAATTCGTGCCTTGGATGGCAACGAATTTCTTACTTCCTTTAATTGCGTTTTTTTTTTACCAAAATGAACAGAATTGGGTTTCTTCATTTGACTGAGTTTTTCCCTAGGAATGGTTGTGATTTTCTCCCTGTGTTTGACCACGTGTTTACCATGCAAAGTTCTGCGTTTTTTGTTTACCCGACAACATTAATTCCCAAGCGTTTTTACATTTTTACCTCACATCCACATCCATATGGTTGTTTTTGTGATTTAATTTTTACATGGCAATATTAAGGAGATTTACTAAGATAACCAACAACCACACCAACTTTATTGGCTCGATGATTTATCCTTGCCTACTTGACAGCGTTAACCTTTTGTTTACTCTTTTGTTCACTCTGCGTATACATGACCAAGGATAACGTTCATTATTTAAAGCATTTTTATTATAGCGTTGATGCATAGCATATTGATGTGGCGTGTTATGTGGCTTTTAATACTTATGGGTCTGTGATCTATGCAGCCATATAATAACTACTTCTAGTGATAGCATTTATGGAATTTACAGTCAGTTATTGAATGTGCAATTGATAGCGTTTTATTCTTAAATGTGTCTCTGACAATAATATTTAAATGTGATTAAACAACGTCTTTATTTATTCATTTTGGGAATTTGCGCAGCAATCTAATTCAATTGATTGATAGCGTTACCCTTAAATTTTATATTTTTTTTACCTTCAATATATATATATATATATATATATATATATATATATATATATATATATATATATATATATAGTTATCTGTTTAGAAAATCCTAGGAAAAATTGATATTATCGTTTCATTTTACTATGCATATTGTTTATATGTTTATATGTATATAGATACGTGGTAAAAATTGTGCTTGACTTGCGGGTAGGTGGGCTGAGTAGACTTGGCCACGGGGCCCCCAAATTTATATTACATATATATATATATATATATATATATATATATATATATTCATATATATAGATTTTTAAAGGTATATATATATATATATATATATTCATATATAGATTATTTAGGGATTGTTTAGGATTTCATGGCAAAGGGTTTCAATATAACCAATTAGGGGTTGTTTAAATTTATGGGTTAGTGTTGAACAGTTCCAATTCTAAACTTTCCTTCTTACAAGTGGGTAGGTGGGTAGGCCCTGGTCCAAGTTTTTAAACTAGGGCTCTGATACCATGTGTAAGGTCTCTATTCCTACAAAGCCTTATAAAAATACAAGCTAAATTAAAGAATGAAGAAATTATATCCTGTACCATTCAATCATCAACGTATAATCATTTATTTTTCAACCTAAATTAAACTTATTAACAACATGAAAATAAGCTTACGTAACAACCACATAGCACCACATATTCATGAGAATACATAAATAAAAATACCTTTGTTTGATGCTAAATTCCCGATCTTTGGTTGTCCTCTCTGCTGCTCTACCCAAAACTCTGCCCAAAACTGAATCTTCCTCCCTGCCAGCTAGGAACAGAGCCTGTCCGGCCCCCCTAGCTACAGGATTCCATGAGGATTCCTAGCCCCCGAGCCCAAAACTCCCAGCAACCTGGTGCACCCCTGCAACAGTTCACCCAAACTCCAAACCAGAAAATATCCTCAGTAGAAAATACAGTCCCTACTCTCAAATGCTCTCATTTCCCCAAATTCCAAAAGTCCCCCTTTTCCGAATTCCTCTCCCCCTCATATCCTCCCCATTCACCACCTCCTCCTTCATTTAATGCCACCCACCTTATCCCTCCATTCAATAACCTATCACCTATCATACGTAAAGTTTTATAATAAAATAAATTAAAGTTATTAAGCCTTTAATTCTTTACCCAAATAATTAAATGTGTTAAGTTATCAATTAATTAATTAATCAACATGTATTAAACAATAAATAAATCAATAATTAATTAATTAATATTATTAATAGTTAATCATTACTTAACTAATACACATTAGGACAATTAATTATTTAATTAACTATTCTTGATAACCTTAAGCAACTATTTAACTAGGGTTGTTACAATCTTCATATGTCTAATTATTTAGAAAATTCACAACATTCCACTACAACTATGTGTAGTGACACCAATGTCAAGGTTATTTTATCAACATTTTTATACAATTCTAAAAGATCATAGGTAATTCATCCCAAAATATCTCATCCAAATAGTCAAAAAAGTAAGTATCCTTGAACCTTTAAACTTTTATGTACAAATACACACATTGTTTTGCATGCAAAGAATTTTCTCTTCTAGATACTCTTGGTCCATAAAGGTTTCCCAATAAAGGTCCAGGGTAGTTTGGGATGTCAAAATTTTCAACCTTGTAGAAGAATGAAGGCTCACCTGAGGCATGTATGATAGTTTTTCATTAATGGAAGTGCAGATTCCATTTTTTAGATATTTAACCTATATCCTTGTTCATTTAACCAAAATTAAATCATACATGAAGAGGGAATGCAAGAATGAAAACACCATTCATGTAACATATCATAAGAAATAAGTAAACATAACTCCCTTCTAACAACATTATATTAGAAAAAAATGTTTTATACACAGGATGTAGAATTTCAAAAAGTATCCTTAGAATGTTAAATTATCATCTTTAATCACTATCCAATTAGAAGATATCTCAAACCTAAGTTATGAACAAAAGTCAAATATCTATTTATATCTTTCTTGAGGTGGTTACAAAATATTCTAGACGAATCTAGAAGTGACAATTGTAATCCAATTAAGTACAAAATTCTTTGTCCCTTCAATATAGGACGAAAAGTATTTTGGTTTGGAATCTCTTCGAATGATCTAATGCATAGTTAGGCTTCCACATATATTCATTGGTTTTATGCATACTCATGCTTCTATGAATCAAGGTATTTCTTGGATGATTATCCAATTCTATTGTAGTAGTACCCATGTTTTCGTAAAAGGTCAAAACAAAGCCACAACAACTTATCAACTACAAATAATAAATCTTTGAATAGTGGATCAATTTCAAGAAGTTCTCTAACCACAACATATTGGAAATGTGAGTGATATTAAAATATGGATTCTAACTAATTATGGTCTCCTTGAGCTACTAGAAAAAATCCTTGATAAATTCATTGGTTGTTGTATTTCTTGTTCAGGTCCTCTCCATATGTGACTTAACTTTATCCTTGTCTCTTTATAGTGATAAAATTTAGTTTTTACTTCTGATTTCTTCAACATGGTTATGAATATGTTCCTTTTGTTCCTCTAAAATTCCCCTCCATAGGGAATGATGACTGACCTAAAGGCGCTATCATACCACAAGAGGGGAAAGGTGGGGGGTATAAGGGGTGTTTATGCCTTAAAAAATCTACCTTTTAGTATCTTGAACCTTCAACCATTTCAAAATTTGAGTTGCTAAGATAAAATAGGTTAATACGAGTGCATGAAAAAAATTCCTCAATCTAAGCATATTTCCTAAAAACTAGAAAGTTGTATCCCCTACATTATTGGTACTAGGAAGAGTTGAATTAGGACTCTCTTGTCATATTTCACTCATGCAACAAGAAGGGAAATTCGAATGGGAAAAGGGAGATAATTTTTGAAAGAGGGAAAAAGAGGAAAAATGAGAGTTATCACTGGAAAAAAAAGAGGTTGTCATAGCATATGATATAAATCCATGAAATGAAGCCATGATAGCTCTAGGAAAAGTCAAGAACCAAGATAATTTCCACTGGAGTTGACGGACGTCATACTGGACCGTTCCATGCACACATTGAACAACAATAAAGGGAGGATACTTTGGAGGGAA
This sequence comes from Picea sitchensis, assembly GCA_010110895.2. NCBI lineage: Eukaryota > Viridiplantae > Streptophyta > Pinopsida > Pinales > Pinaceae > Picea > Picea sitchensis. The sequence goes on along the minus strand of SNQJ01S0122275.1, from coordinate 34,967 downwards.
TTTTGTGCAAAAAGGGAAGACCTCCTTGTGTTGTGTGGGCAGGTATTGTGGGTGGAAGGGATGCTTTGTCTTCAAAAACTCAACAGTGAAATATCGGTTGAGTAATATTCTTACTTTGTGAATTAAGAGACTAGCATGAGTATTTTGCATTTCTTCTTCGCCCTGATGGTATCATATCCCATCTAGGGGGTGGTGTCCATAGTAGAATACCTATGTTTGGGTGGAAATCGCTCACTCCATCGATTCTTTGGTTTGATATATA
>SNQJ01S0122275.1:1382-26970 GCA_010110895.2 Picea sitchensis | reverse complement strand
AGTTTATTGGTACAGGTTTACAGCGGTATATCTCACAGTGATAGTGTGACAGTGGCTCCCTCATTCTACTTCTACTTCAGGGCGGTTGGACGCGGCAAGGACAGGTGATTGTAGCCACCTTCTGGTTGTAGCCGGAGAACATAGGGGGTTGTATCCTCCTTCTGGTTGTAGCCAGAGAATTGGGAAGTTGGAGTTTCCCTTAGGTTGTAGCTTGAGAAACTAGGGGGTTGGAGCCTCCTTCCAGTTGCAGCTGGAAAACAAAGGAAGTTGGTGCTTCCAATGAATGTAATTCTTCAAGACATATAAGAAAAAGCATTATGTGGTTTTCTCCCAATTTAGGTTTCCATGTAAAAAACTGGTGTACTGTGTATGTGTGTGATTGTTCATTTATTATTGTTCATTATTGGATGATAATTCTACATTGATATAACACTTGGATTATTTGGGGAAAAAGGATTATAATTACGCTATTATGGATTCACCCCCCTCTCAATAATTCAACAACAGAAACCCTAGCCATGGTGGACAAGTTTGTTCATAATAACCCTCAAGATCCAATAGAAGAGAGATTTGAGCGGTTTTAAGCTCAAGTTTCCAACATCAGTACCAATATGAACCTCCTCATGGAGGCTCTATCAAGCAAGCTCAGACTGTTCGAAGATGATGGAGGCTCTAATTCAGATATCAGATCGAAGGGGAAAATGGGAGATCGGGAAGACTCGGGAAAGGAGTTGTGGAAAGAATCCAAGAAAGAGCATCCAAGTTTGAGTGTCATTAACCCTTCACAATCCCTATTCAATATGGAAGTGATAGTAGACATAAAACCATACCAAGGTGATATTGATGCATTAAAACTTAATCATTTATTGCAACAACTAGAAGTTTATTTTAGCATTCACCATATAGATGAAGGGAAAAATATTTCATTTGCTAGATTGAAGTTAGAGGGTCATGCCTTAACCTAGCGGGAAAGCCACATGTAAACACTTAGGCTAGAGAGTGATCTACCAGTAACTAGGTGGGAGTACTTTAAAACCCTCATCAAGTCCCAATTCTACCCTATCTGGTATGTAGAAGACCAATGGATCTAGTGGAACTACTTCAGATAGAGGCAGGGGAAGAGTGTACAAGAGTACACCAATGAGTTCATAAACGTGTCCATCATGCTAGGTATCTCTCTGAAGAACCCATATGTACTCCTCAAGTATCTGGGGGGGTTACATAGTCATCTACGAAAGTGGGTGATTCTCTTCATTCCAAGTATAATGGATGAGGTGTGTGTATAGGCATAGTACCTAGAAAACATAGGCCAAAAGAAAGGGAAACCAAGTGCTTCGAAGTAAAAAGGGAACCATGAAGCTTCCAAGGAGGGAAATAAAAAGTGTAAAGGGCAAGAATATAAGAAGACAACAACCACTACACATTAGAGTAAAGATCCCAGAAACCATTGCAATCATTGCAACATTGATGGCCACACCAAGGAAATTGATGGAAACTACATCTAGAGATAAACCCAAAGAACCAAAAGAAGGATGGAAAGAAAAGGAAAATTTTAGCCACAAATTCAAGTAATCATGTTGAAATTAGCTCAGATGTGGATGAAAATAGTATCTTCACATCTATGCAAAAAGAGGTGAATCTGAGTAGCCTTCATCACCTAGAAGGGAAGGAGAAGACCAAGCTCTTCCACATCAAAATTCAAGTCAAGAATACCAATATAGATGCTTTGTTTGACTCTTGTTCACAAGATAATATCATACCAGTGCATCTAGTCAACAATATTGGATTGTAGGTTCATGATCATCCTATCCCCTATCTATTGGGTTGGGTAAACAAGGATGCATAGATAAAGGTAACAAAATAGTGTAAGATTAAATTTGTTGTAGGTGTTGATTATATTAATGAAGTGGAATTAGATGTAGTACCCCTTGATTTATGTGGAGTAGTGTTTGGAATCCCCTACATGTATATGAGGGATGCAATATTCATGCAGAGAGCCAACCAGTATTGACTATTAAAGGATGGGAAGTATTACATCATTAACGCACATAAAGGAAATTCAAAGATATCACTAGTAAGTTCCAACCAATCCAAGAAGTTTGATTAGTTCTAGTAAGAAATATGTTTCTCTTTTCTTAAGAGAAAATTGGTTTGATGATGATCCAATGAGAGTGAAGGAATCCTTGGAGGGGTTTACTAAATAATAGAAACATCAATTGGAGGATTTTCTATAGGAATACATAGGAGTGTTCAAGGATCCTAAAGGGATACCACCCAAGAGGGATGTGGAGCATGAAATACAATTATTGCTAGACTCCCCATTACCAAATATTGGGTTGTATAGATAGTTTGTTCTAGAAGAAAATGAAGTGAAGAAGCAAGTGTAACAGTTGTTGGATCAGGGTGTGATTCGACCAAGTACCTCACCTTATCAGTCACCCATCATAATTGTTTCCAAGAAGGATGGGACTTGGAGAATKTGTATCGATTATAGGGCATTGAACAAGATTATGTTGAAGAATCAGTACCCTCTTCCAAGGATCGACGATCTATTGGACCAGCTGCAACATGCCAATTACTTCACTAAGCTATATTTGAAATCAAGATATCACCAAGTAYGAGTCAAAGAAGAAGATACCTGGAAGACTACCTTCAAGACAAGGAAAGGTTTCTATGAGTGGTTGGTTAAGCCATTCGGTTTATGAAATGCATTGGCTACATTTATGAGACTAATGACTGATGTTTTGTGCCCTTATCTAGATTGACTTGTTATTGTTTATTTGGATGATATATTGGTTTATAGCACTACCTAGGGGGAGCACATATCACATTTTATGTAGGTGTTAGAGACTCTGAAAAATCACCAGTTGTTGGCCAATATCAAGAAATGTGAGTTTTCTTAGAATCTTTGGTCTATTTTTTATATGTGATCAGTGGAGGGGAGCTCAACATAGATTCCACAAATATTGATGACATCATGAAATGGCTAGTTCCTACAAATTTCACTGAAGTTTGGAGTTTTGTTGGGACAACAAAATACCTATGGAAGTTCATAGTTTCATTTTTAGAGGTAGTTGCGCCACTCCATGCCATAAAATCCATTGGTAAGAGTTTGCAGTGGGGGAAGAATCAACAAAAGGACTTTGATGAGATGAACAGAAATATCAATCAAGCACCAATGCTCACACTACCAAACTTGCAGAAGCCCTTCGAAGTGGAGACAGATGCAAGTGGGTATGCCATGGGAGCAGTATTGATGTAGGGAGGAAGGCCCGTATGTTATCATTTTGAAGTATTTCATGGGGTGGTTCTCAACTAACCTACCTACAACAAGGAGCACTATGCCTTGGTACAAGATGTCAAAAAGTGGAAGCACTATCTGATGCGAAAGGAGACCATCATCCACATAGATCGCCATCCACTACAGTATTTGTAGGCCCAAAGTAAGATACAACAAACCAGGCATTACAAGTGGATGAGGTTTTTACAAAAATTTCATTTGGTCATAAAGTATAAGAAGGGTAGCACAAATAAGTTGGCAGACATGCTTTCACAACCACCCACATCCAAGATTACATCTTTGGGAACTCTGAGGAACATAGAGCCTTTTACCCATTATGCATACAAAGAGGCATACATAGAAGATGTGGACTTCAAGGAGGTGTTTCACCAGCTACAGGGACAAATTCATATAGAATAAGGTGATGGAAAGGTTGACTATCATTTCCAAAATGAGTTACTCTACAAGCTCGACAAGCTATATTTTCTTAAAGGTTAACAATTGCAGCTTATCAGAGAGGTTCACACCTCCAAGGTTGCATGACATTTTCATGTTGGGAAGACAGTTGACAACTTATAGAGGTATGTGTATTGTCCTAGAATGCAAGAAGATGTAGCATGGTATATTCAAGGATGTATACTTTTTTGTACGAGAAAACCTAGAAACAAGAAGAAAGGTCTATACCATCCCTTACCTGTACCCACTCGACCTAGGGAAATAATTTCCATAGATTTTGTGGGGGGTTTACCAACCACACAGAAGGGACATGACTATTTATTTGTGGTAGTTTATAACTTCAGCAAAATTTTCATTCTCATGCCTTGTAAAAATACCATCAAGGGACAGGAAGAAGCAAACTTGTTCTGTGAATAGATATATGTGCACTTTGGGATACCAAGGAGCATCATCTCAGGTAGGGATACTAGATTTATCAGTGTATTTTGGACTACATTGTGGGAGAATATGGACAATAATTTGAGTAGGTCTATAAAATTCCATACACGGACAGATGGGAAGACAAAAGTAGTCAACAGGACTTTGGTGCATMTTTTGAGGGGTTAGAATCAGAAGCATCTGAAGACCTGGGATGAAAATATGATCTATATACAACACTCTTATAATAGATCAGTCCACACTTCTACTGGTAAGTCAACTTTTGAAATTTTCGTTGGGTATTTTCCACCTTCACCCTTAGATGTTGTATATGGATAGCAAGGAGGAGTGAGGGAGGACCTCATAGGAGATGCATTAAAAGAAGAAAAAAATGTTGAGAATATTAGGCAGATTTTTTTTCAAGTACAAGAGACACTAAAGAAGTCACGAGAAAAGTACAAGGATAGACATGACTAGCAAAGAACATAGAGAACATTTAGAGTGGGAGACAGAGTATGGTTAGAGCTGAATAAAGAAAGGTTATAGGGTCCCGGTAAGAAGATAAATCTTTGTGGTATGGTATGTTTGAGGTATTGGAAAAGGTGGGAGATAATGGCTACATAATCAATCTACCCCCATACATGCGCATTTACTCAGTAGTGAATGTGGAGAATATCAAACACTATGATCCTTCCATGTTGGATCATGAGGAGGAGAAAGTCCTACCTTCCATAGAGGACTTAGCACCAAATTCTTAGGCAGAGTTAGCAAAGGAGACATTTTTGCAGAAGTGGTACAGAACTACAAGACAAGGGCAGCATGACCTTTTATAGATTGGGTTGAAAGGACAACTTCCAATAAAAGAAAAGTGGTACTCCAGGAAGAAGCTAGAGGGAAACTTTCCTCACCTCATTTAGTAAATATTTTGGGGACCAAAATCCTCCCTAAATGGGGAGGTATGATCTGGATTGGATCATTATATTATTTTTCATCTATCTCAACTCTTTCACGGTGGAAAACAAATTGTTGGAATCAGCTTGCAGGGCCATTTTAGTGGTAGGTCCTAGTTTGGAAAGTTGGGGTCCATAACCTTCTGGGGCCATTTTGAGGCTCTAGCTCCATGCTCTCTTTCTTTCTCTCTCCTTGTTATTCATGCAAAAAAACTCACTATCTCTAACCCTTGTAGTATCCCAAATGATTTTTTCTCCTTTTTCTTGGTTGGTTGACTCACACACTTTCCCGAGTTGATTGTACTCAACCCCCATGCTCCCAACAAATATTTTATGTGAATTCACACACCCGCCCTCTTACATTTGTTCAATGATTTCATTTTGGGACACTCAATCATAAAATAGAGTTTAATACATAATGATAATAAAATTCAAGAATGTGGGTGGAATTAATAGACATGGGTAATTTCCCCTTGGACCCCTCTTAGGAATTTCCCTAGACCCCCCCCCGGCCTCTCTTGTGGATTAATTCATCCCCCATATCTATCCATGTCCCCTTAGCAACTTGAATTACATTTTATTATTAAAATTCAAAAATACATTTCACATATACATTGCTTTGGTTGTAGCCACATATTATATCTACATAAGCATTAATTAAAATAGGGATTATAGTGGGGATGTTACAATTCATCTTTTCCATGATTTCTATGATCTGGATTGGATATTTATATTATTTTTCATCTATCTCGATGCTTTTAGAGTGGGGAAAATGAGAGGAATCAACTTGCAAGGTTATTTTAGTGGTAAGTCCCAATTTGGAAAATTGGCGTCTGGAACCTTCCATATCCATTTTGAGGCATTAAACAAAATGTTTTGGGATTCTTGTGCCCAAAACTAGGTCCCACACCCTTTACGGTGTTCTACACTATGATACCTTTCCAACGATGCAGATCATTCATCAATCAAATTTCGTATGCAAAAGTTATGCCTCCTGGAAGTTGACCTATGGTGTTGACCACCATGATACGAGAGGATGCCACGTTAACCCCCATTACTCATTCATATGAGGCTAGACATGTAAGGAGTTTCAATAAGATTCTATAAGGTTAAAATCCATACCATGATTGAGGGTTTAGGAATTCTAAAAAATCTACCCCTAGATGGCTATCAGGCTATGTTAAATACTAGGCCACTAGGAGGAGAAGGGGTTCCATTATTTTGCATTTTATCTTGTTCCATAGATGAGAAAAACATCTGAGAGTGGTATTATGTGAGCATAATAGAGGAGGAGATATTATGTATCAACCATGCAGGCCACAGGTCAAAGGTAACTCCACAGAGAGTGCCTCTTTCTTTGTACTTGCATCATTTCTATACGAGAGAAAAGGGAGCAGAGCGATAACCTTGGTAACCATGTCGCATGTCTCTTTTGCAATCTTGATGGCCTCTGAAATAAAAGGTAAAACTTTATCCAAATGTATTATCAATATCAAATAATCCTCTATGGTTGAATGGTGGGTTACAATCTCTCTATATTAGGAGTCTCTTACCCATTTTTTCCACATTCCCTGCTCTCCTACAACTATATCTGTAACATCCCCAGCCTCCCAGGATGAGCCATGCCACATTACTGTTGGTCACTGTAATTACTTATTAACTAAACAATCAAGTGTTACATAAATTATCAACCTAGGGAAGTCTGTTTATTTCAAAGGCAATCACACACTGTATATGCTCAATCTCAAAAGCAATCTAGAGTTGTAGTAAAAGTACATTAATCACATCTTTCCTTGAACAGACTGAAGTTCTACTTCGAATTACAAAAAAAAAATCTATATATTGGAGAGTTTGAGGTTTAAAGAAATAATTATCAGAAGAATCCTGGATTACATTAAAAAGAACAACAACCTAGGAAACGAAATCTTCCAGGATACTGCAAGGAAGACTAACTATTCTGTAATAGAGAACATAACCCTATTCCCCAAGCAGGAATCTTCAGCACCTGTTTCTGATTATCACACTTTCATGAACTCATTACTAATCAAAATGATTGACATGTACTGAAGGCTAACTATCTTATAACAGAGAACAAGACCCTATTCCCCAGGCAGCAATCTTCAGCACCTGTCTCTGATTATCACACTTTCATAAATTCATCGAGCAGAATTACCAATCAGAATGATTAACAATTACCCAAGCATGAATTGTATGAAAACAATGTAACAATCAGTAAAGTAGAGTTTCAACAAAATAGAGTTCAGTAAAGTAGAGTTTCAACAAAACAGAGTTCAGTAAAGTAGAGTTTCAGCAAAACAGAGTTTAATCAAGGAGTGAACAAAAATAATACTAGCACACTACAGAACTAATGGGTAAATCTTGTGAAGAAAATGGGCCCTCCCTTCTCACAAGATTCCCCATGAATGAAAGGAACTAAGAAGAAATGCTCAGAATAATATTTTATCCATCTGTCAATTGTATCATGTTACAATATCCAAAGTGAACACATCCTTCTCTGTAATTCCTTTCTAGCCAAAAAGGATTCCCTTTCTAATGATGATTTCCCCTTATTTAAAGAGGAGAATCCTCTCAATACAATTGATCATCAAATTACATGTGCACATACGAATCATATTCTTAGTCAGATCTAATCTTCTATGCTGGAATAGGATATTCTGATCTCCCGTAGAAAAATGATATTACAATAGTTGGAATGGTGTTGGGTTGAGGTGTAGCTGTTGCGGCTGGTGTAACAGCTTCTTTATTTATCTTCTTCTTACTGTTGTTGTATATTGTTTCAGCATCACAAATCACGGACTGTTTCAACAACGGGATTTGCGTTCTGACTGTTTCAGCAACGTGGTCTCAAGCAGCAACGATGGTTGGTGCTAGCTTAGGTGCGGCTATTGTGACCAGTGTAACAGCTCCTTCTTGTTACTTCTGTGTGAATTGTTGTTCCAGCATCGCAGATCATGGACTATTTCAGCAACGAGATTTGCGTGCTATTGACTGTTTCAGCAACGGGTCTTCAAGCAGCAACAATAATCTACAGTTCGAACTGTTTCAGCAACTATATGTTTCTGATCGATGGCTAAGTATGAGAGTAATGTAAAATTACATCTAAAACAAATTAAAGATATAGCAAAGAGAAGAAACGTTATATACCTTTGGAAAGATAGGTTAAGGTGATAATGTAAGCTTAAATGTGAGTGGGAAAAGGATGTAATGATAGCAAAAAGTATGAACAAAAAGATACATTATAGGGTCCTAACATCCCCCCCAACTAAAAAGGTTGCATGTCCTCGGGTAACTTCAATCTGAATCAGAATCTGGATACCAACTCTGAGCATGCAAATTACTTAAGCAGTAGCTGTGGAAAGTGTTGTCTGTTGGAGCTCTGAATCCTTGAATGCGTTGTAGCCTTTACCAAGCTGTTGTTTCAAACTTCTTGGGAAAGTTATGATGAACTTGATATTTCTCTGCTGGCATCCACAGAATAGGAAAATGGAATTGATAACCTATCCATCTTTTAGCACATTGCTGAATACATTTGATGTAGCTAGGTACCCAGGAGATTGATATCTCAAGATTGGTAGGACTAAAGGGATTGTGTTCCTGCCTTTTCTCAGAAGATTGTTGACAAAACATGTTATTTTCTTGTAGGGTAGTGATCTCTGTGGATTTAATAAACTTTTGACAATCCTGAAGTAATGTTGTCTGTAGTTTCTGAATATATTGAATCATCCCTAGTTTCTTCAAAAATTGATAATACTCTGCAACAAAGGTGGTAGCGTTTTGTGGTTCTAGCCGTATCCAGAGGAAGCGGTTATCCTTGTTATGCTTGGCATCTAGGAACTCATTCTTCCATGTAATCTGATTGTTAAGGAAGGAGGTGAGTGCCTGAATCTAGATATCACCGACAAGAGGGTTAAGGTTAAGCTATCAGTTCTCATGGAAGGCCTCATTATGAAGATATACCTCACATAGGAGGTGCTGATCAATAGTACAGGCTTTTGCAAAAGTTCTAACAAAATCTGTTGGATTTAACACTGCATGGGGTCTGCCTTCTTTGATTGATTTAATCTAAAAAAATGTAAGTCGTTCTACGAGGAAAAGAGAGTAATTGGAGGATGGTTTCCTTGCAGCCAACAATTTTTGTGCCAAGTCAAACATCAGGAGCAATTTTCCTTTTAGCTCTTCATTATGCTTCTTATGGGCACGGGATTCTTGGCATGTTTGCTCCAAATCTTCCCAGTTTGAATAGATGTGGTTTAGCCAAAGTAGTTTGTGCTCCTGCGGGCTTTTGTCATGTGTAACAATAGACTCTTTTTTCCATTTGTCCATTATTGTCTGCTCATCCCATGGTTGAGTTTGTGTTTCAGCATCGTAAGTGATAGGCTAAGGTAGGGTCTGAGTGGCTCGTTCCACAAGAGTATGGGTGTTGATCTTGCTAGGAGGGGAAAATTCATCAATAGGCAGTGTTTGTACAACTTTATTAATAAAAACAAGGGCTTGTTAACGAGGGAAATTGACCGCTCATCAACTGGAGGAGTGAATTTGGTCCGGGGTTGTCTAAATAACCCAAGCCGTTTGAATTAATCCACTCTGATGGGTTTAGCAGCTCCGTTGGCCGATCTAAGTCCTAGGAAAGTGAAAAAAACTAAGCTAAAGAAACTAATCTAAGTGAAAAACAGCTACTGCAAACTATATACAAATTTAATATATATTTACAGTTTTACTGGCTAACAGAATAATAGTTCTACTTATTAAGTATGCAGTGCATAGATATATTTATATTTCTATTACATGTACAGTATTCATAGATTGCAAATTTTTAATCAAAAACCTGCGAAAATCATGTATGAATTGACAGCAAAGCTATTGTTCATTATTTTTTATTTTTTATAACTTCTATAAACAGGAAAAGAAATGACAGTTATCTAACTAAGCAATAAAAAAACAATATGTATTGTGTATCTAAACTATAGAGAATTCTTATATTAATTAAAATATTAAAATAAAATAGCAAACTGACCTGAAATTATCATCTCCTACTTGTCATGTACATAGGCATCTGCGTTCACTGTTTGATGAGGCCAACCCACACCAGATTTTCCAATACTTCGCGTAAACACGAAGCAACAACGCTTTTGAATGCTAACAACAGAACTTGTAAAAAATGTAGCAACAACAATTTTATGATTTACAAATGATTACATTAAGATAAATCTCGCTGCAAAGATTTGTATATAACTGCTCATTTAACAAATAAGATTAACCTTATGTTCATTAAATCGAAAAAGGATAATTGTTGTAAGTAAAATGAGAGACATCAAATATGGACACTATTTAAATCCCATCACATCAACCTATAGCAAATTATGATATCTAAAGTAGTCAATAATTTGATTACAAATTGAAATGCACAAAAACTTGAACAAAAGTATGATATATTGAAGCTAAAGCCGTACAAACATCTACTTCCATTCGAGTCTGAATAATCATCAATCCATATTCTCTGCTCTCAAGAAGTGATGGTTTTTGTTTACAAAAATAATACATATATAAAGGCCATAGGATGAAAACATTCCTGTGGAAATTATCAAAGTTGTTGCAAAAATTATGGGAATACAATCTCCCAAATTCCTATTCCTATATAAAACTAACAGCCCAATCCAAAACTATGTAAAAAAAACATGTTCAAAGATGCCACAGTCGATCCAATTTCCTTTGAAATTCATGTGTACCTGTAAATGCACAAAAATACATGATTTCAGATTGTGTTTAGTTGTAAAATCAACAAAAATTCAAATTTTTATGACTAGCTACAGAATCTCACGATTATGTAGCTAGTTATTATTTGCAAACAGAATCGTATTGTATCAATTCAATCATAACAGAAATAGATGCGATTGAGCAAACAAATCCTTTATGCTAATTCAAAACAAACAAAATCATTCTAAAATCATTGTTGAAATACCATACCTCGGTTTCAGGGATTCGATTCGATCAAGCTATTTTTGAATTAACAATGGCAGTGGCCGCCTCTACATTTTTGAAAACAACAGAGACTATGGTATTATGCCTTTTATCATTAGCTTGCAGTCTGTCATTTTCTTTGGTTAACACATTTACTTGGTCCTCCAAGGACTTGATTCGAGATTGGAGCAAAGGGACGTTTGTATAATATCGGTTGAGCCACGACTTGCATTCATTGCACTGTGGTTGATTAGGCCGTGTAATTATAGGTGAAGAATCTCTTAATTTATCAGTAGTTCCACTGTCGAGTTTGATCCCGGGGAAGTTGGGGTCATCTCTAAGGCCTAGCGGGAGGTTCATCATATAGTCATAGGGCTTGACTGAACAAAGGTTGTGTGAGTATGGATACTCCTCGGTTAGAAACCACTCGATTTCAGAATCAGAACCTTCACTCAACAGAATTGGTTGTTGGTCTATGTTTTGTTTAGGTTTATTGCGAGCACACCTTGATACCCAGCGCGCAGCCCTTTTACTTTTGTGATTGACATCGTTGCTACCCTTACCCTTTTTCCTTGCAGACCTTTTAACAGGCTTACCGCCATCTTTTAGGCATGAATCAGGCAAGGTGTCGGTTTGGGTAGGGTTCGGGTAGGTCGAGGGTTCAAGAGAGGGTAAGAGTGTAGGAGGGGGCATGACAGGCCCGAAAAGGGTTTTTGTGACCACGGTTTTTTCAACTTGTCCAATTTCAGGACTGGCAAAGCCATTCCTCAACAAGAAAGCTTCCCAGTAGTCGCCACTCAACCTCAAATGATGAACTATAATAATTTTAATTAAACAGTGGTGGAAGAGGCTGGAGTCAGCTTTCTCCCTATTGAAACGTTTGGCCATTTTATATAAACTCCGAAGGAGGAAATGTGGCACATTTAAAGGAAAATCTATGAAACTCATGAGCAGTCGAAGGTGGTATAGGAAAACTAAACCATATCTACCCTCGCATGTAATGAATTTCTTGATAATGGCCAACAAATCATGCTACCTAGACTTAAGAGATATAACTGGCATACCTTTGTCGCAACTGTTCATTTTCCTTGAGGTAAACAGTAGTGGCCATGGTACTTGATCAACCTTTGAATTTTTAAACCATTTATGCCCTTTGGCTGGCAGACCAGTGCCTGAGCTGAGGAAATCCTCGTTCAATTCGAGTTGGATGTCCCCAACTTTGGCTCTGCATCCATCGAATGTAAGTGCAAATTTTTGAGTGACTGTGAGGTTGAAACCCTCGAACTTCTCAATAAAAACCAACCAACCATTCCTCTCTAGGTCCTCTTGGGCGTTATCAAATAACAACAAAGTTTGGATGTCGTTGGGCTCGATTCGCACTACAGGATTCATAGAAAATAGCACAGGATCAATAGGGTAATCGGCAAGGGGGTTTGACAGGGTATACACAGAACCATTTTCCCGCAGCTTCCCCAAAACAAGCAAAGGCAACCCAAAATGCAAAACCAAGAGTTAATGCTTATGCGTGCGAGGGTGGTGTAGTAATTTGGGACCATGCAAAAATATCATGTCAGGCTATACAATCAACGGCGCCTTGGTACATTCAAATCATAATAGTGTATATCCAAAAGAATTATCACATAACCATTGAAAACCATGATATACATAACCAAAAATCGATCCGAGTGTTAAATAAATAATGGCATTTGCATGATTTAAAAGAAGCACCAATATGTCAAATGAACCACGATTTGACCCAAAATTAATGTGTTCAATAAAACCATTGCATCAATGAATTGATCAAAGACACCAAAATATCAAATAACCATTGCATCAACGAATTTATAAATTGAAACCATATTAACAATAGTCAAATGCAAAGTGAGTGGTGGTTTGGTGTTTTGATAAATGTGTGACCAGTGATGAGTTGGAGGTAAAGGAGTTATGACCACATAAACAAATAGGTTCATAACAATCCAAAAGATCATTCTAATGCCATCAACATGAATCCCAACTATAGGTTTTCACGCTTGTAGTCGTGAAAATGAAGACGAAAAGCAGGTATGCGAAAGCGAAAGATAATAGTGTCATTTATTTAAAAAAATGCGACGAGTATTGAGGGTTCAAAACCCTTGTGTAGGCAGCTTGTAAGGAAAAGATAGGAATGAAAATGGTTGCCAACAATGGTGACACACTGGTAGAAGCAGTTATCTCTGCCAAACGAACAAGTCCAGATTAGGATAATGAGAATAACTCTAACTCAAAAACAACTAGAAAATTGTTTAAACATCATCATCAATCATAAAAATTCCATTTGGTTATTTTAAAAGATGAAAACCGATAACAGTCTTAAGAAAAGCGAGTCACGATATTAAGGATAAAATCTCCAATACTGTTGACAGAGCCACTACTTCCAGCAAGCATTCATAGCCTCGACAGGGTTGCCATTTAACCCACTCCAATATCTGTATCCTGCCAGGAAGTTCCAGATCAGAATGAAGGACATTTTAAGGTCAAGAGATCCCATATTTGCAAACTTTCATATACCCGACATTGCTTCACTGCCAGCGGGCCTGTTCAGTACCCTGGCGAATTTATCTTGGCGTCATGCATGCATTTACCCGCTGCCAGCAGACCTGTTCAGTATCCCGGCAGGTTTACAAGCACTTCCCACAGCTCTTTAATGATTTATTTGGTTTTTAAAGATATATAATTAAGTGGGGTGATGCTGAAAATTATGATATTTTAGACATATTTTAATAAATTATAGACCTTGAGAAAAAAAAATTAAACTGCCCTTCATTAAGATCTAGAGATAGTTTGTTAATAAACCGACCTTCGGAGGCATGGAGACATCTTCTGAGTTGTTCCCTTAAGGAACAGGGACAGCGTAAGAAGAAAATGGATGATCGTGATTGGCTTCAATTACAGATTGAAATCAAGAAATGTCTTTCAAGCAACCAACTTTCTTCAACATGGCTATAAACTCCAGAGGCATATCATAATTGATGTTTAGACAATCTTCAACAATTATTTCAGAGGAGAATTTTTTCTGTTCTCTTAGTCTAAACAGTTCATGATGCAGGTATGTATATTTCAACAGTAAAAACTGGTAAGCAATAAGGGAGAAATCAAAACCAAAAAAGCAAAGAAAAATGAAAAAAAAACAATGGAAAAATATTTACACAGTGTACACAGGGTTGTCATCAAGTGAAATACCTTTTTAGAGCTTGGCCATTCACTGGATAGGTGTCTGGTTGTCCCTCTAGACTCTGGAATCTGAAAGAGCTGGGACCCAATTTCTCAGCAATTAAAAACGGTCCTAGCCATAAGTTCTGAAACTTCGTATGCTCTCCCTTTCCCTCATGTGGTTTGTCCCATTTTAGGACAAGGTCACCTAATTCAAAGTTCCTGTCAGAGGTAGAGTTGGAATCAAACCAGATTTTAACTACAAGTTGATGCTGATCCAACTTCTGTTTTGCTTGAGCCCTTACCTCTTCTAGTTTTAATAATGTGTTAATTCGATTCTCCAAAGGGGGGCAGTTCTCTTCTTGTATTTTCTGTGATAGTTGCAGTGAGGGAAGAAGAATATGTGGTGGCAGAATTCTTTCTCTGCCATAGACGAGAAAGAAGGGAGATTTACCCACAACAGTTTTCAGAGTTACTCTATCAGCCCAGATTGCATTTAACAGTGCATTATGCCATTTTTTGTGATTTTCAGATACCGTTCTCTTGATGATTTTAATCAAATTCTTATTAGTTGATTCTGCTAATCCATTGCCTTAGGGGTAATAGCTGGTAGAATATTTTAATTTAATGCATTTTTCTAGAGCAAACTCACTCATCTCAAGAGACGAAAAATAGGAAGCGTTATCGTATACTAAACAGTCAGGGATACCAAAACGAGTAATAATATTCGAATTTAAAAAGGCAATTACCTGACTGGTATTTACAGCTCTTAATGGAGCAGCTTCAGACCACCTGGTGAAGTAATCTGTGGTTTTTGTGATAAACTTATGCTGCTGTGAGGATGGCGGATTGATTGGACCTATAATATCAAGACCCCACTGCTAAAAAGGGGAGTGTACTGAAATAGGCTGCAAAGGGAAGGTTGGTTTCTGTATCTGCCCGAATGCTTTTTGACAAATAATACACTTACGACACAAAGCATGAGAATATCTAAAAAGTGTAGGCCAGTAATAACCTACTCTTAATACTTTATGGGAAATGGTATCCCCACTAAGATGCCCACCGGCCTCTCCTGCGTGCAATTCTAATAAGAGTTTTTCTGCTTCATCTTTCTCAAGACAGCACATTAGTACTCCATCAAAATTTTGATGAAACATAATACCATTAATCAATTGAAAGGAGACATATTTCAATCTTAACGCTCTTCTTTTAGTGGGATCCAGGTGACGGGGGGCTGACCCATGTTCAAGGTAGAACTTTATATCGTCATACCAAGGACTAACAGGGTTTTGTGCACAACAGATTGAACTTTGGTAGTGTTGTCCTGGGTTTGACATATCGTTTTCCTCTTGATGTCCTGCCGTTGATTCAGCAACTAACTTGCATAGCCCTTGGCCTCTCTGCTGGGGTGATTTCTATGTCATACTCTTGTAAGGAGGTGACCCAGTTCGCCCTCTTGTCACCTAGTTCTTTCTGTACTAACAGATTTATGACGGTCGGGTAAGGGACAATAATTTTCATCCTAGATTTTAAAAGATAAGATCGAAAGTGCTTTACTTCTTTAAAAACAGCATAGGCTTGCTGATCTACTGCTGGGTAATTAAGCTCTGTGCCTTTGAAAGCTGATCTCATAAAGACAATTGGGATTTCATTGTTTTCAGCGTTCTTTTGAGTTAGGACAGTAGCGTAGGAGCGGTCAGAAGTGAATGTGTAGAGAGTGAAGTCTTGCAAAAAGTCGGGGCTCATCAGAGAAGGAGCGTCTATTATGGCCCTTTTTATTGAATTAAAAGCTTAGTTTTCTAAGGGTCCTCAATGATATTGTGCGTCCTTTTTTATTAAATTCTGTAAAGGTCTCACCATTTCTAAAAAACTAGGGACGAATCTCCTGACAAAGTTTATCTGGCCTAAGAAAGACTGCATAGACTTTTTTGACGAGGGAGGGGGGAGTTTCGAGATGACTTGAGTCCTTTCAGGGTTGATAATCATCCCTTTACTTGATACAATAAATCCTAAGAGCTTACCTTGTTCTACTGCGAAGATAGATTTTTTAGGATTCAAGTAAATGTCGTACTTACGACATCGTTGTAGAATGGATCTCAAATGAGCTAGATGATCAACTTTGTTTTTCGAAAATATAGTAACGTCATCTAGGTAAACTACGACAGATTGATTGATTAAGCCTCGGAAAGCGATGTTCATCGCTCTCTGGAAAGTGGCACCAACATTAATGAGTCCAAAGGGCATTTTCCTATAAGCGTAGGTGCCCCAAGGAGTGTGGAAGGTAGTTTTAAGTTGGTCTGGAGGAGACATCAAGACTTGGTTATACCCTGAAAAACCATCCAATAAGGATAATCTTTCATAGCCAGATACCTGTTGAAGGATCTGTTACATGGGTGGGACAGGGTAGTTGTCTTTATCAGACGCTCGATTAAGGTTTCGAAAATTGACGCATAGTCATATTTCACCACTCTTCTTCCAAACAGGGACCAGATTAGAGACCCATTGCATGTGCCTAACTGGAAAAATTATCTTAGCATTCAGAAGTTTATTTAATTCTTTTTTGACTGCCGGTTTGAGTTTAGGGTGCATTTTTCTTAACTTTTGTTGAAACGGCAAGGTTTGGGGTTTCATAGGAATGACGTGTTGTATTATGTTAGGATCAAAGGTTTTAAGGTCGTCATACGTCCATGCAAAAACATCTTTGAATTCCTTAAACAATTTAATAAATGTCGCTTTCTCTTGTTCAGAACACCCCACCCCTAAATTAATGCACTGTGGATTGTCATTAGTTCCCAAGTTTACTTTTTCACACGATAAAGAGGAACTATTTGTTTTATAATTGACCGATTTTTTGAATTTGTCTTGAAGATCATAAAATTTTTCTAATCTAACTACAGATTTAGGGATAGAATTTACCATGTCCGATGAAGATTCATGAGATCTTGGATCTGGTATTACTGTGAAATCACGAAGATTCTCGTCATGAGTGCCTTCGTCGATCACTGCTCCTTGGAAAGTTTCTTCCATATGCAGGAAACTAATAATTTGTTGATCGTCGTCGAATACTCTCCAATTCGTGATGTTGTCGGGAACGGATGGCCTGAACAATAGTTCAACGGAGAATGCATTCGGGGACAAGCCTTCTGCAGGAAAGAGTTTTGAAGCTACGTTAGCTAACAAATCGGCTTCCGAATTATTCAATCTAGGAATAGAATTTATGTTAAAAGCAGAAAACTTATTCATCAAATTCCATACCTCATATTGGTAGCTTTTAAGATGCAGAGAAAAACAGTGGATAGAATCTCTTACCTGTCTAACCACGATTTCTGAATCGCCAAAGACAGTCAAATTTTGAATTTTCATATCTAATTCTTTCCTGAGGCCTTGCAATAAAGCCTCATATTCTGTTGTGTTATTTGTACATTCAAACTCTAACCTGCATGCAATCAGGGCTTTGTTACCTACTAGATCAATAATAACGCAGCCCGCACCGGCTCCTTCCTTGGACTTTGACCCATCAAAGTAAAGAGACCATATTTGATTTTTGTCGGGTGCATGAGACCATTGGGTAGAAACTGTTAGCTGCACGTATGCCACGATTTCAGACTGCTGCTCCAGGTTAGTGATAGCTGAAGTCTTGGCCACGAAATTGCTGAAAAATTTATCCATCCCTTGTATTTCGGGTGAATCAACAGAAGGTGTAAATGGTTCATTGGGATCATTTAAATCTGTCACTGTGAACTTTAGGTAACGTTCATGATTTACCTTGATTTTTTTGGGCTTTCCTTTCTCGGGCAGCCACAAGTGAGACCAATCTGTCGTGAAATAGCTGTGTAGCTACTCTGACCAGTCTCTACTTAAGAAAAAACCATAAACTTCTGGAATATCCACAACAATAATATCAATCGCTTGATGAACTTTGGGGTTAGACAATAATCTTATAAGCACATTCCTTAATTCGCCTATAACTTTAACACTAGTTCGATCAAGTTGGATGATATTTAAGGTGGATGGTTCAACTTCAGCATTAATCTTCTGATACACAGACCATGGCATTACATTGGAAGATGCTCATGAATCTACCATACAATTGTGCACGTTCCTATTAAAGATTTCAAAAGTTAACAAAAATGGAGGTACATTTCTGCGAGTAGTAATGGTGGAAGCTTGTGGCTTTTTACTCAAAACCTCTAAAGCTAATTTATCTACATTTGTTACATTATTTACAGGAAGGTCTCTCTTCTCATGAGGATCATAATTATTCTTAGCGGAGGCCTTCTGAGGCACTTTGTTACTGCTTGGATTGTCGTTTTTGCTATTCTCTGCGATATTCTGTAACATTTTTTGTAGCAGAAACAAGAATTTTAATAATTCATAAACAGAAATGTTAGCCCTTAACTTTTTTAGATCTTCAACTAAATCATAATCTAATTTTGGGTTTACATGACTCTGTTTAGTCTCAGCTGGTTTATACTGTTTTGGGGGCAAAGTCGTAGTGTTTTCAGAAGAAGGTTTGTTTGTTGTCTTACTCCTAGTATTGTAGGGATGTACTATCTCAAAATTAGCTTGAAAAATGCTATCCGAGAAGTGTCCAAAAATGTTCGGAGAAGATTCATCTTCTTCAACTGTCTCTTGTTCAACTACTTCCTTAGGGATCTCAGGGGGCATCAAGTTATCCTGGGCTTCTAGAATTGTTTGAATAACGAATTGCAGGCTTTCTAGATTTAGGCCCTCGGTATTTGAATTAGGTCGGTTGGTGGGAAAAGGCTTCCTAAATGGGGGTTTGTACGGCCCTTTTCTCGAAGAAGCTTCTCCATCCGTCCTTTTCAAATCTATAACTTGATTTGACAGTTTTTGAACGACTTTTTGTAAGTTTTCTAAATCTGAGCTTTCAAGTTGCGTTTTGATTTGGGTGGGTCTAGGGAGGATTTTGATTTTCTTTTTGGAAGATGAACTAATCTCTATTTCATTGCTAGTAGTGTCTTCTAAGCTAAGGATGTCTTTCTCAATCTGACTGGCCTCTTCTAAGGCCTCTAACAACATGGCTTTCTTGGATCTCTTAACCCAAATGGCTATACTTTGATGTAAGGCTTTCGTATAATATGTTATAATAAGATTCTCAGTAGGCATCGAATCCATAGGGATTTGGTTCTTTAGTGTTAAGAATCTTTGGTTAAAGTCTTTGATTTTCTCTTTGGGGTTCATTCTTAAACTAAAAAGTTCTGTGACTAGAACTTTTGGGGACTTGTCGAATCCAAACTTCTCAAGAAAACAGGATTCAAACTTCTCCCATGACACGATGGTATGGGGCTGCTGGGCAAAGTACCAGGTAGAGGCATTGCCCTTGAAATTGTAGGGGAACAATCTACAGACTACATCTTCGTGCTCGACATTACGGAGTCTAATGGCTAACATAAAATTTTTGATATGATCTTCGGCGATCTGTTTAGAGTTCGGATCAAACTTAGGGAGCCACTTCTCCGGATGTTTGGGTAATGGATGTTGAGGCCCGGGTACGACTACTGCATCTTGGTCGAGCCAAGGTCTGACAGGATTGTTTTGGTTGGCCATTGGTGTGGGCGGTGTCAAAGGCTGGGATGAAGAACTTCCTTCGTCAGAGGATTCTTCAGAAGAAGAAGAAGGGGATGATGGAGGTGGTGAGGGTGGTATACCAGATCCTCCTGCTGCAGGAGTGAGGATTGGATCTGTAGTGTTTAAAGTGAGGTTAGTGCCTCCAAGTTGTTCTCTGATATCAACGAAATCTAATGGTTGTTCCAAAGGTCGATTTGGTTGTATTAAATAGGCGAAGGCACTATGTGTTCTTATGAGATATTGGCGGACAATATCTTGTACGTCACCACCTGTAGGATTTGGGGTTACTGGTTCAACTGTGATCCGTAGATCGTCGTTTGATGTGGTTATTGTTTGAGGGACGATGTTGTTGTTTGAATGAATTATTCTCAATATAGGTGAGCGGTTGGGTGGTGGAGGAGTCTTACGACCACCTCGTGCCATTAATAATTTTCAGGCCCTCCTTCTAGCGCCATTTGTTGACGGGCGAAATTGACCGCTCGTCAAATGGAGGAGTGAATCCGGTCCGGGGTTGTCTAAATAACCCAAGACGTTTGAATTAATCCACTCTGATGGGTTTAGCGGCTCCGTTGGCCGATCTAAGTCCTAGGAAAGTGAAAAAAAACTAAGCTAAAGAAACTAATCTAAGTGAAAAACAGCTACTGCAAACTATATACAAATTTAATATATATTTACAGTTTTACTGGCTAACAGAATAATAGTTCTACTTATTAAGTATATAGTGCATAGATATATTTATATTTCTATTACATGTACAGTATTCACAGATTGCAAATTTTTAATCAAAACCTGCGAAAATCAAGTATGAATTGACAGCAAAGCTATTGTTCAGTATTTTTGATTTTTTATAACTTTCATAAACAGGAAAAGAAATGACAGTTATCTAACTAAGCAATAAAAATAACAATCTGTACTGTGTATCTAAACTACAGAGAATTTTATATTAATTAAACTATTAAAATAAAATAGCAAACTGACCTCAAATTATCATCTCCTACTTGTCCTGTACATAGGCATCTACGTTCACTGTTTGATGAGGCCAACCCGCACCAGATTTTCCAATATTTCGCGTAAACACGAAGCAACAACGCTTTTGAATGCTAACAATAGAACATGTAAAGGATGTAGCAACAACAATTTTATGATTTACAAATGATTACATTAAGATAAATCTCGCTGCAAATATTTGTATATAACTGCTCATTTAACAAAGAAGATTAACCTTCTGTTCATTAAATCGAAACAGGATAATTGCTGTAAGTAAAATGAGAGACATCAAATATGGACACTATTTAAATCCCATCACATCAACCTGTAGCAAATTATGATATCTAAAGTAGTCAATAATTTGATTACAAATTGAAATGCACAAAAACTTGAACAAAAGTATGATATATTGAAGTTAAAGCCGTACAGACATCTACTTTCATTCGAGTCTGAATAATCATCAATCCATATTCTTTTCTCTCAAGAGCAGTGATGGTTTTTGTTTACAAAAATAACACAAATATAAAGGCCACAGGATGAAAACATTCCTGTGGAAATTATCAAAGTTGTTGCAAAAATTATGGGAATACAATCTCCCAAATTCCTATTCCTATCTAAAACTAACAGCCCAATCCAAAACTATGTAAAAAAAGCATGTTCAAAGATGCCACAGTTGATCCAATTTCCTTTGAAATTCGTGTGTTTCTATAAATGCACAAAAATACACGATTTCAGATTGTGTTTAGTTGTAAAATCAACAAAAATTCAATTTTTTATGACTAGCTACAAAATCTCACGATTTTGTAGCTAGTTATTATTTACAAACAAAATCGTATTGTATCAATTCAATCATAACAGAAATAGATGCGATTGAGCAAACAAATCCGTTATGCTAATTCAAAACAAACAAAATCATTCTAAAATCATTGTTGAAATACCATACCTCGGTTTCAGGGATTCGATTCGATCAAGCTATTTTTGAATTAACAATGGCAGTGGTCGCCTCTACATTTTTGAAAATGACAGAGCCTATGGTCTTATGCCTTTTATCATTAGCTTGCAGTCTGTCATTTTCTTTGGTTAACACATTTACTCGGTCCTCCAAGGACTTGATTCGGGATTGGAGCAAAGGGATGTCTATATAATATCGGTTGAGCCACGACTTGCATTCATTGCACTGTGGTTGATCAGGCCGTGTAATTACAGGTGAAGAATCTCTTAATTTACCAGCAACTCCACTGTCAATTTTGATCCCAGGGAAGTTGGGTTCATCTCTAAGGCATGGCAGGAGGTTCGTCACATAGTCATAGGGCTTGACTGAAAAAAGACCGTGTGAGTATGGATACTCCTCGGTTAGAAACCACTCGATTTCAGAATCTGAATCTTCACTCAACAGAATTGGTTGTTGGTATGTGTTTTGTTTAGGTTTATTGCAAGCACATCTTGATACCCAGCGTGCATCCCTTTTAATTTTTTGATTGACATCGTTGTTACCCTTACCCTTTTTCCTTATAGACCTTTTAACAGGCTTACCGCCATCTTTTAGGCATGAATCAGGCAGGGTGTCGGTTTGGGTAGGGTTCGGGTAGGTCGAGGGTTCAAGAGAGGATAAGAGTGTAGGAGGGGGTACGACAGGCCCGACAAGGGTTTCTGTGACCACGGTTTTGTCAACTTGTCCAATTTCAGGACTGGCAAAGCCATTCCTCGAAAAGAAATCTTCCCAACAGTCGCCACTCAACCTCAAATGATGAACTATAATAATTTTAATTAAACAGTGGTGGAAGAGGCTAGAGTTGGCTTTCTCCCTCTTGAAATTTTTGGCCATTTTATATAAACTCCGAAGGAGGAAATGTGGCACAATTAAAGGAAAAACTATGAAACTCATGAGTAGTCGAAGGTGGTATAGGAAAACTAAACCGTATCTACCCTCGCATGTAATGAATTGCTTGATAATGGCCAACAAATCATGCCACCTAGACTTAAGAGTTGTAACTGGCATACCTTTGTCGCAACTGTTGATTTTCCTTGAGGTAAAAAGCAGTGGCCATGGTACTTCATCAACCTTCGAATTTTTAAACCATTTATGCCCTTTGGCTGGCAGACAAGTGGCTGAGCTAAGGAAATCCTCGTTCAATTCGAGTTGGATTTCCCCAACTTTGGCCCTGCATCCATCGAATGTAAGTGCAAATTGCTGAGTGACTGCGAGGTTGAAACCCTCGAACTTCTCAATAAAAACCAACCAACCATTCCTCTCTAAGTCCTCTCGGGCGTTATCAAATAACAACAAAGTTTGGACTCCGTTGGGCTCGATTCGCACTAAAAGAGCCATAGAAAATAGCACAGGATCAACAGGGTAATCGGTGAGGGGGTTTGACAGGGTAGACACAGAACCATTTTCCCGCAGCTTCCCCAAAACAAGCAAAGGCAGCCCGAAATGCAAAACCAAGCGTTAATGCTTATGCGTGCGAGGGTGGTGTAGTAATTTGGGACCATGTAAAAATATCATTTTGGGTTGTACAATCAACGGCGCCTTGGTACATTCAAATCACAATAGTGTATATCCAAAAGAATTATCACATAACCATTGAAAACCATGATATACATAACCAAAAATTGATCTGAGTGTTAAATAAATAATGGCATTTGCACAATTTAAAAGAAACACCAATATGTCAAATGAACCACGATTTGACCCAAAATTAATGTGTTCAATAAAACCATTGCATCAACGAATTGATCAAAGACACCAAAATATCAAATAACCATTGCATCAACGAATTTATAAATCAAAACCATATTAACAATAGTCAAATGCAAAGTGAGTGGTGGTTTGGTGTTTTGATAAATGTGTGACCAGTGGTGAGTTGGAGGTAAAAGAGTTAGGACCACATAAACAAATAGGTTCATAACAATCCATAAGATCATTCTAATGCCATCAACATGAATCCCAACTGTAGGTTTTCACGCTTGCAGTCGTGAAAATGAAAAGAAAAAGCAGGTATGCGAAAGCGAAAGATAATAGTGTCGTTTATTTAAAAAAATGCGACGAGTATTGAGGGTTCAAAACCCTTGTGTAGGCAGCTTGTAAGGAAAAGACAGGAATGAAAATGGCTACCATTAGGGCTTCAGATGTAGCAGTTGTTGTAGGCCAGGGTTCATTTTGAATTTTGGAAGGTCCCACTAGTTCTTGTGTAACAACAAGGTTTTCTTCTTTGACTGCAAAAGTCGTAGGTGCAGGGGAATCTTCAGGCATTGAAATTTGAGTTACTTTGTATCCTTCTTGATAATAAATGTCCCCACATTGACTGCACATATACTCTCTACACTGATTCTCTTTTGTGCTTTCCTTTGTCATGGTCTCTATGCGAGCTAGGGTATACAATTTAAGTTCTATGTCGTAGGCTTCCTTTACCATTACTAGCTCTTACTTGTAGGCTTCAAGTTCAGACCTTAGGAACTCATTTTCTTGTAAGACAGAGGCCATTGTTGGTTCTGGTTGTTGATATTTCATGGGTGTATTAAGAGAGGTGACTAGTTATTGTGTAATAGTCACAGCCGCAATAGCTGGTTCTTGTGGAGTAGCTACAGGATCAGCAGTTGATTCTTGTGTTTCAGCTTCTTGATATAAATAAAGTAGTGTTGTGGCACCCTAGGCATCTGATTCTTGTATTTCGGTAACAACATCAGCAGCTAGTTCTTGTGTTTCAGCTACTGAATGAGTAGTTGGTTCTTGTGTTTCAGCTACTGGATGAGTAGCTATTTCTTGTGTTTCAACTACTGGATGAGTAGTTGGTTCTTGTGTTTCAACTACTTGATTTAAAGAGAATGATGTCGCAGTACATTGGGCCTCTGGTTCTTGTGTTTCAGTGCCCATGGGTGGAATAGGTAAAAATTCCAGAATTTGGGAGGGTAGAGGTGTATGGGCTTTTAGCAAGATGGGTGGGTTGTTTAGGGGAGGGTTTTGTTGGGAAAAACCCTTTTGGATGAGTAGTTGAGCGAGACGGTGATGGGTGAGGTAAAGGGCGGGATTTTTATCCTTTTTTACAATAATGCAACATATTTCTAAGACATCCAAGCAGATAGTAGGGAATATTCACCAATCTAGCATGTCGTAAATGAGACAACAAGACAAAATCGTACTGGTAGAATACCTGGTATCGGCCTTCACAGGTGGGGTAGTGCTTGACAAACTCTATAAATTTCGGCCAAGGAGGCGGCAATGAGCTAAGTTGAACACCCCAACCTTTAGGCTCAATTTGTTCTCCTGGCAAGAGAAAATCCTACTGGGCATTAAGGATAATGTGTTTGCGGCTGAACCAGTGAATGCCAGTGACAGGGAGACCCGAAACCTGTGCTATATCATCCTCTGTGACTAGAATCCAAACCCCTTGAACAATGGAATAATCTTCTTGAAGATTTCGAGCAAATTGAAGAACCTATTGTTGATCAAATCCCTGGAGCCTCTGAAAATAACCCAGCCAGCCTGCTTACAGAAAAATTTGATAGACTTCTAGATATAATTCTAACAGGGTTGTCGTGGCGGGTTCGTATCATATAACATGGCCTCCCATAGCTAACATCTCAGTAAAATGCACAGTCAGAGAGTCAAGTAACCGCTTCCAAACAGAGTAAGTTTTGCGGGTGAAGGCATGCAAATGGTGGTGAAAACAAATGAAATGATGGGTAAAAAGGAATGACGGTAGTCGGTTCGTGTGAAATGATGGCATAAGATTTCGAT
>SNQJ01S0122273.1:0-16663 GCA_010110895.2 Picea sitchensis | reverse complement strand
AAATTATTTAAATAATAAATTTAATGGATAAATTAGAAGTGGGTTAACCCTAAAATAAGGAAAGTGGGCAAAGTGACCTAGAAGATGTTTTTAGGGAAGCTACTTGGAGAGTATAAATAAGAGGCAAGGCTCTCTAATTTTAGATCACACTTGAGCATATTGAATATATATAGGTGTTTGAGGTAACCAAAGGATATATAAGCTGAATTTCAGAGGGAAGGTGAAGAAAAGAAGACCAGAATTCAAGGGAGGATAAATTATTTTGATGGTGCTTTCTAAGGTATGTTATTTACAGGTCATCTCACCATTTTCACAATAACTTTTTTTCTAGAATGATTCAGACCGTGAAATTTATATTCCATTAAGGAAACTTATCCAAGTATATGTGGTAAAAAAATTCATCTTGTTTGTCATTGTATTTTTGGAGCTACACTCCATGGAAAATAGGGTTTGTGGCTAGTCCTAAAACTAGTCTAAAACAGGTGTTTCGGGAAAAAAATGTCATAACTTCTTCATAACAGATCCAAATTTAGTAAGACCAAATGTGTTGGTTATATTATAGTCTTTAGTATACTATGAAACATTTTCATATTGATTCAAAAAATATTACGTGCAGGGAACGCTCTACAAGGTCTCTCTCTAGAATAAGACAGAATTCAGCAAGGTATGCCATTTTTGCTATAACTCCTTTTATGAGAGGTTTCAAGTAGTGACACCTGGAGGAATTTCATAAAACACATTGAAGAACATTGTATATAAATTTCATATATTTATACATTACAGGTACATAGTTAATATTATTTCAAGTTAGGGTTGTTGACTAATCCAAAACTAGTCATGTGAGACTAAAGAAAAGTTTGATGAAAATACTAGTCTCTTGTTGTTAAAGTTAAGGAAGGTTTGAAGGTATGTGATCATATACACTAGGTCTATTCAAGAGTTACAAATCATATTTGGATGATGAAATTGATGAGGGATTTTGGTTAAGGTACATGTTGGGTACATGGTTGAGACAAGTAGTTGATGAGTTGGCACATACATGAGGTGTATAGTTGATGATGTTGGTACATATTGATGAGTCATAGTTTATGAGTAGGTGACACATGATTGGTACATACTTGATACATGGTTGGATGCACTTGTTTCTGGTACAGGTTGATTTCAGTTTGTTTGGTACAGGTTGGTGCATGGTTGATGCACTTGTTTATGGTACAAGTTGATTATAGGTTGAGGTACATGTTGATGCATGGTTGATGCATGGTTCAGGTTTATTGGTACAGGTTTACAGTGGTATATTTCACAGTGATAGTGTGACAGTGGTTCCATCATTCTACTTCTACTTCAAGGCAATTGGACAGGGCAAGGACAGGTGTTTGTAGCCACCTTTCGGTTGTAGCCAGAGAACATAGGGGGTTGTAGCCTCCTTCTGGTTGTAGCCAAATAATTGGGGAGTTGGAGCTTTCCTCAGGTTGTAGCCTAAGAAAATAGTAGGTTGGAACATCCTTCTAGTTGCAGCTAGAAAACAAAGGAATTCAGTGCTTCCAATGAATGTTTAATTATTCAAGACATATAAGAAAAAGCATTCCATGGTTTTCTCCCGCTTTGGATTTCCACGTAAAACACTGGTGTACTTTGTATGTGTATGATTTTTCGTTTGTTCCTTTCTCATTATTGGATGATAATTCTACATTGATATAACACTTGGATTATTTGGTTAAAAAGGAGTATAATTGTTCTATTACTGATTCACCCCCCCACCCTCAATAATCCAACACTTCCTGCAAATTCCATCGCAACTTATGATGATTTAGAAGCTACTTTTTTAAGACAATGGGGTGAGGAAAAATACCACTTATATTATCTAACTAAATTTGGTTCCTTAAGTAAGAAATCCTCTGAAACTATTTTTGAATGTATCCAAAGATTTAATAAACTATATAGAAAGATCCTATCCAAAGTTAAACCTTCCCAACCATCTGCTAAAGTTACTTTTGTAGGGGAATTTGATTCTCACTTCGTGTTATTTTAAGGGAAAGAAGAGCTACAACACTAGTTGGGATGCAAGACAGTGCTATTGAAATTGAATCTAATATGATGGAATCAGGAAAACGGAAAAAAAGGTTGAGGTGGGAATAAGAGAACCTATAAGGTTTAAAGAACAAGGAGGACCCTCCAGTTCTGGAAAAAACACACAAGAAGAAAAGATGGAAGAGATGGATAAAATCATTAAATATTGATCAAATAAAACTTCCAGGATGGAAATTGAGAAAACCAAACCTAACCCTTATGTTAGAAATCAAAATCAATTCAGGAAAAACCTCAATACAAACCATCATAATCAACAGAGGTAAATTAAGAATGAGGAACAAAATATTCAAGCCCCTTTTAAAACAAATTTTTTTATACAGGGAGATGGTGTTCAAGAGTATGACGAATTAGATGAGGATATAAACAATTTTAGCCATGTTAATATTGAACCTCATTTAACTCAACAAGACTACGAACAATCTTTAAATCCTGGATTATTATTTGATGAGAAAAATATCAATAACTTGGAAGATCCTAAATCACAATATAAAGATCTTGTCGATTTGATATTGGTTGAGCTTCATAATAAATATGATCTGAGTCCAAGAGATAAGATTTATACTACCAATCCACCAAAAAATCTCTTGGCACAGAACAAAGTAAATGAAGCATTGGTCTCAAAATCACCTACTGAAGCACAAGTTTCTCAAACAAAGAAAGTTGAAACAAAGGCAACACAAACTAAAAAGATGGAAAATAAAGAAGTCGAATTCCATACCAAAGAGTTAGAAAAATAAGTTGGTATTTTCAATCTAGGGAATGAATTGAATAAGATTAAAATTCCAGTCCCTTTGATTGAACTTGCCAGAAATCTAGTTTATAGGAAGAAGATTTCAAAAGTAATTGATTTTCCAGATGAAGAAATTCAAGTTAATGTTATTAACCTGCAAGATGAGCCTGGAACGATCATGTTTGGACCTCATATTGAAAACGACAAAGATTTGGTGGATCCATTTTATATCACTCTTACTGTGCACAATCATTTGTTACATAACTGTATGCTAGATTCAGGTGCTTCACATAATTTGATGTCGAAAATAATAATGGAAAAATTGCGCTTGCAAATTACCAGACCTTATCAATATTTATACTCTTTTGATTCCAGGAAGGTTAAGTTTTTGGGTATGATAAAAGATCTAGTTGTAAATTTGGCCCAAATTCCAGTTAAAAGTATTCTTATGGATGTGGTAGTAGTTGATGTACCTGCAAAATATGGCATGCTTTTATCAAGATCTTGGGGTGAAAAGTTAGGAGGATCAGTTCAATTAGGCATGACATATGCCACAATTCCTATTTTTGGTGGAAAGTTTACCAGATTGTACAGAGAAACTAGACTTTCCTACACAGTAAGTGATACGCAAAATCCTAAAAATTATCCATTCTGTGTTGTTGATCAGGATTTAGGAAATTGTTTTTTATCTATTGATGATGATTTTGAAGTTTGTATAGAAAAAGAAAATAAAAAAAATAGAAGCTCCAAAAGAAAATGTAAATATTAGAGATGGGATGTGGAAAATGTTTTTCGATGGTGCATCTTCTTGGGAAGGAGCAGGAGTTGGAGTGTTATTTGTGCAACCAAACAATGAGTATTACATTATGTTTTCCTATAGATCGCAATTTGACATTGATTACACAAATAATGTATGTGAATATGAGGCTCTAATTTTAGGATTATAAGCTACTAGAAAGATAAAAATCAAACATTTGATAGTATATGGGGATGTAGAGCTTATTGTTAAACATTTTAGAAAACTATATCAAGATAAACATCCTAAAATGAGATCTTATAGAAATTGTGCTTGGGATTTGATTGAAAACTTTTTCTTATCTTTCAACATTCATGATATTCCCAGATTGCATAATCAACAAGCAGTTTCATTAGCTAAATTTTCAGCTAGTTTCATTCCACCCATTGTTCTGAAGTTGAAATATCAAAGATAGGATTGCAAATCATAAAATGCTCTTGCTAAAAAATAATCAGATTCCAAAATTTTGCATTCCATTAGAAAGATTGTTCGATCAAAATGATATCCCTTTGAAATCCACCTTACAGCCTCAACCGAAAGAAGTTGAAGATTGTAATGTGGGTTGAAATGAAAATCCAAAACTTGTTAAGTTGTATAAATATCTTCCCACTGAACTGAAGAGAAAATATACTAAATTACTCAAATAATATAAAGATGTTTTTGCATGGTCCTACGAATATTTAAAAACTTATGATACCTCTATTATTGATCATAATATTCCATTAAAACCAGGTGTAAAGCCTTTAAAGAAAAAGCTTAGACAAATTAATCATATTCTCTTGCCTATAATAGAAAGGGAGGTTAAAAATCTTCTTGATGAAAAAATTATCGTACCTCTTAGATACTCTAAATGGGTAGCCAATTTGGTTCTTGTCAGAAAAAAGAATGGAGAAATAAGGCTATGTGTTGATTTTATAAATTTAAATTGGTCTTCATTAAAAGACAATTACCCTCTTCCAAAAATGTATCATATTCTACAAGAGGTGAATGGGGAAAATAGAATTTCTATGACTGACGGATTTTCGAGGTATAATCAAATAGTTGTCCATGAAATTGATAAAGAAAA
This sequence comes from Picea sitchensis, assembly GCA_010110895.2. NCBI lineage: Eukaryota > Viridiplantae > Streptophyta > Pinopsida > Pinales > Pinaceae > Picea > Picea sitchensis. The sequence goes on along the minus strand of SNQJ01S0122273.1, from coordinate 11,983 downwards.
AACTGCATTTACTACTCCATGGGGAGCTTTTATGTATGGCAAAATGCCTTTTGGTTTGATGAATGCAGGTGAAACTTTTCAAAGAGCAATGGATATAGAATTTGTTGGTGAGAAATATAAATTTGTTGTCATTTATCTCGATGATATGACAGTTTTTTCTAATTTTGATGCATAACACTTGGAACATCTCAGGCAAACGTTTAATAAATGAAGAAAATTTGGTTTGTCTTTAAATCCCAAGAAATCTCATTTTTCCATGCAAGAAGGGAAGTTGTTAGGACATATTGTATCAAAATATGGAATTAAAGTAGATCCAAAAAGAATTGAAGCAATTAATCAGATCAATATACCAAGAAACAAAAAAAAAANTATTCTCTTGCCTATAATAGAAAGGGAGGTTAAAAATCTTCTTGATGAAAAAATTATCGTACCTCTTAGATACTCTAAATGGGTAGCCAATTTGGTTCTTGTCAGAAAAAAGAATGGAGAAATAAGGCTATGTGTTGATTTTATAAATTTAAATTGGTCTTCATTAAAAGACAATTACCCTCTTCCAAAAATGTATCATATTCTACAAGAGGTGAATGGGGAAAATAGAATTTCTATGACTGACGGATTTTCGAGGTATAATCAAATAGTTGTCCATGAAATTGATAAAGAAAAAACTGCATTTACTACTCCATGGGGAGCTTTTATGTATGGCAAAATGCCTTTTGGTTTGATGAATGCAGGTGAAACTTTTCAAAGAGCAATGGATATAGAATTTGTTGGTGAGAAATATAAATTTGTTGTCATTTATCTCGATGATATGACAGTTTTTTCTAATTTTGATGCATAACACTTGGAACATCTCAGGCAAACGTTTAATAAATGAAGAAAATTTGGTTTGTCTTTAAATCCCAAGAAATCTCATTTTTCCATGCAAGAAGGGAAGTTGTTAGGACATATTGTATCAAAATATGGAATTAAAGTAGATCCAAAAAGAATTGAAGCAATTAATCAGATCAATATACCAAGAAACAAAAAAAAAAAAAAAAATCATATTTAGGAAGAATTAATTTCTTGAGAAGATTTATTCCAAATTTTGTTAAAATTATTAAATTGATCACAAATATCCCGAAGAAGGAAAATGAGGTGAAATGGACAATGAAATCTAAGGAATCTTTCCAACAAGTCAAAAAATATATAGGAGAAGCACTAGTGCTGGTAAGTCCTAATTATTCAAAGGAGTTTTTAATATTTTCCTTTGCATCTGAATATACAATTGCAACAGTGCTCCTACAGAAAAATGATGAAGGATTTGAACAACCTATTTCATTTTTTAATAAAATCCTCTAAGATGTAGAGTTAAAATATGATATTCCAGAGAAATGGGCTTATGTTATGGTTACGACACTTAAGGATTTATGGACATATGTATTACATTCTAGAATAATTGTATATGTACCCACTAGCATAGTCAAAGATATCCTAATTCAAACCAACCAAACTGGTAAAAGGAAAGGCTCTGGAAAAATAGGTTGTTGAATCAAATCTCAGATCCCTTGGGATAAATCATTTTGATTCCAAAACTTCTCTCCCACATATTGAATAAATCGATGATCAAATGCCAACAATTCAGATTGACGAAAAAATTTCCTCCTCTTCTTGGTATAACACTATAGTGTCATACCTCCCTACTCTTCAGTGTCCTACTGATATGACTCCTGCTAAGGAAAGAACCTTAAAATTACAGGAGATCAAATATTTCATTATTAATGCTAAGTTATAATGGAAGGATCCTTTGGGTTTCTTATTATGCTTTCTTACAAAATCTGAAATAGAAGGTGTCATTGATGAGTTTCATAAAGGAGTATGTGGATGACACCATGCTTGGAGAGAAACAACTTATAAAATATTAAGAGCAAACTATTATTGGACAAGATTATTCACTGATGCAAATGCAAGGGTCAGAGCTTGCAAACCTTGCCAACTTTTTGCTGGAAAGAAAAATCTCCCTGCCTTACCTTTAGTTAATGTCAAAGTTGAAGCTCCTTTCCAACAATGGGGCCTAGAATTCATTGGAGAGATTCATCCATAATCGAGTGCCCAACACAAATGGATTTTAACTACTACTTATTTTTTTTCTAAATGGGTAGAATTTATTCCAACTCGTATTGTTACAAATTTAGTAGTAATAAAAAATTTGGAAGAAAACATTCTTGCATGATTTGGTTATCCGAGGAAAATAATTACAGATAATGCACAATCTTTCAAATCTATTGCAATGATAATTTATTGTTAGAAATATAATATCATTTTGGGTCATTCTACAACTTATTATCCTCAAGGAAATGGGTTGGAAAAATCATCTAATAAAATTTTAATGAGGATACTTAAGAAAGTTCTGATAGAAAATAATAAATCTTGACATATACATTTGAAATATGCTCTATGGGAAAACTGAATCAGCACCAAGAAATCAATAGGTATGTCTCATTTCCAATTTGTTTATGGAACATATGTTATTCTTCATATTAATATTTCTCTTCCTATGATGAAAATCTGGTAGGATGCTAAGGAAGAACCAAACGATTTGACTAGAAGAATCAATCATCTAATTGAAGTCCAGCAGAACAGAAGTGAAGTTAATGAAAAGCTTCAAAATACCAAGCCAATATGAAGTCTATCTTTGATAAGAAAGTCAAAGACATGGAATTTATTCCTGGAGGTTTAGTCCTGGAGCGGGAGGCTAGAAAAGAAGACGCTGAGAAACATGGAAAATTTGACCATCTCTGGTTTGGTCCTTTCAAAATTGCAACAATCGAAGGGAGAAATTCATTTTCTCTCAAAAAATTAAATGGAGAGATTCTTGAGGCCCCTATTAATGGGAGATATTTAAAACATTTTATGCAGCCGTTTAGATTTTAGTTTTATCTTTAGTTTCCATTGTACATATCAGTTTGGATTGGATTTACATTGGAGTTTTCATTTCTTTTTCTTTTTATACCTGATTTGGGTTAAGAACTTACTTGAGTATTTTTTAGTGCTAAAATTTATTTAAATATTTTTCAAGGAAATAATTGTTTTTGACTTTTGTTTTAAAATAAAAATAATAAATAAATTATAAAGGAAACAACTTCTTTCAGAAAATAAATAATATTTTCACAAACAAAACTCACTTTTTTTGTTAATAAAACAACACTCATGTTGACAAGAACACCTGAGAATTTCTTTAGAGAGAATAGAGCCATGGAAACATTATAACTGTTTTTGGAATACAAAAGAACATAAATTATAAATTCAAAGCTTGACATTCTTTACAGTAACTACCTATCTCTCTGCATCCTGATCCTTTATAGTTTTGTCAAATTGTTGCAGCTACTAATAAAATAAAATAAAAAAGTAAACATGGCAACCCATTATTGAATACTTATATGAATTATATCTTCTTTTTGCTTTACTTCCATTGCTTCCATAGAATCATCTAACTGTTGAAATCCTACATTTTCTTGAAGGGCCAATTGTTGAAGTTCTTCCATGTTTTAATGATCTCCTAGAGGTGAACAGTCTTTGGGAAAAGGATACAATGCTATAGAAACTCTAGACCCAATTGAGTCCACAGGAATGTTCACTAGTGGTTGTTGCATTCACAATAGTCTCAATTGTTGGTGATGAGAGCTTAAACACACCGTTTTTTGATTCACATCTCTCATTATCGTCGCAAACTCCTCATGATGTCTCATTTCCTATGATTGAATCCATTGGTGAAGTTGAAAATTCAAATCTTGGAGCTCTTGAATCATTTATGATTGCTACCAAACCTTTTCCTAAAGAGTAAAAATTGCACAATTGAAACATTCATAGTCATCACGTTCACGACTCATCTTTTCCTATCTTTCAGAATCTATGGAATAATGTGATGAATATACACAATTCTTCTTTAAAAATTCAAAATAAATCAGGTAATAACTTCTCTTCCCTCTCCTTACTATTTTGTTAGGTATGAAAAACTTAGTTATAACATATATGAGAGATAATTCCCACAAATTGAAAGATGGCTTCACCATTGACTGAAAATATTGGAGAAGTAGCGAAGAGAGGATCTGTAATGTCATGCTTATTGGGTCTACAATCATCACTGGTACGAAAATCGAACAATAATTATAAGAAAATACCAAAAGGTCAAAATATGGCTATGGAATAGAGTGAAGCAGGAGTCTTGTCCTGACAGAGAATTTCATGTGAATTATTTTCCATTCATTTGAGTTGATATGAAATTCTGATATATATTTGTCACCTTTCACTCTATTTTTATCTACAAATAAAAGTTATATTTCTTCATCAATCATATTAGTCTCTGTAGAAATGACTAAACTTAGATGATACTAAAAACTTAAAAGCATATTTTATAAAACAAGTCGGGTGAAGATTTTACATGTTTCTTGATTCTAATTGAAAAATTGTGTCTAGGCTAATCCTAGAAAATTTAGCCCTAATATTATATTTCAACTGACGACTTTGCTCAAGGTTCATCCCAAAAAAAAAATGATTTTTTCCTAATATAATTTACCTATAGGCGAAGTTATACTTAGAATTGAAAGAAAAATAATCTCAGAGTATTTAAAAAAAAACTGTAGACAGACCAATTTTTCATTAGATCATAAACGAATGTCATCCCTTGTATCTTAGATACAATTGATTTCCCCCACTTCAAAGTAATAAAATCAAAGACAGATGATGAAAGAAAATTCACAAATTGATTTCCCCCATCTTGTCCAAATAGAGATGATGAAAGGAAATTCATATAATGATTTCCCTCGTCTCAGTTAAATGAAAGCTTGTTTTTGAAGTGGTGAAAGGAAATTCAATAAAGGGATATATAGATAACTTCACTAGGGTACTGAACAGGCCCACTGGAAGTGAAGAAATATCTATGATGTATGTAATGTTGTCTTAGATATCAATATAATATACTCTGGCATTTAGTTCTTTTTCAATAATATTTGTATCTTGAACCAACTGAGATTCCCTAAGTAAACACATTTTTCATCTTTATAACCTTGAGAGCAAACAGAGTCAGTTAAAATATGATATTTTAGTTAAATTTACTTTTATTATCCTAGATAATTCTTAAATAAATTTTAATAAAAGAAAACACTTATTAGTGTGACTTGAAATCAATCACCAAGTATGCTTTAAATTTTTAGATATGGTTATTTTTATCACTTCTGTATAAGATTAAACTTCTAAAAAGAAAGAAAACATTTAGATAAAATAATAATAATAATAATGGCTCCATTTACCTAAATAAGGCACCTGGTCTACTATTCTGTTGTGCCTCACAAGGAGCCACAATCCCTAGATGGAGCCTATTTTAGAACATAAATAAAATTTTCGAATAAAAATCAAATTTTCAAATTCTCTTTTGTTTTGTATTTTTCCAAATAAATTTTTAAACTTTAGGAATATCATTTCTTAAACTAAAATATTTCCTGTTACATTTTGATAGGGTGGATCAAGCATTAGTTGTTAAAACGTGACACTCAGCTAGATCGACGGCTCTTGCAACTTCAAAGTTTCAGAATTGTGAAATGTTTAATCAATAGAATAATTCAAAGTTTACTTTAGGACTTCGTGATTAAGGAGTTCAAGATAAAATGTCTAAAGTATTAAAAATCCATAATTCATGAAGCTCCCGAGTCCCAGAGCTCTGAATTTCCACAAAATATTTAAATTAATCATTTGACGTATCCTATGACACTTGGCACGTTTTACACGTGGAACTCAGTTTGGTCACTCTTGGTTATATAATTTGCATGATTTAAGGTGACACGTGGCACTCATATTTTCATGACACATCATCATCAGTGACGTCATCCTGCCACATCACTCCAGGAGATTGTCCTCTGAAAGATTAAGTCATCAAAAAAATCCAAACAACATTGGAGCGTTGAAGTGTCGGAACGCTGAAATTATAAAGTGTTGAAGATTAAAGGGTAAAACATGTTTTAGTTGGCGTAATTAATGGTAAGTAATCACTCTATGAGTTCATCCTTTGGGATTAAATTTTAAACATTTCAAATGTGATCTCACAAAACCATGAAGTTCTAGAGTCCTGAAGTTCTGAAGCACTTAAAGTTAAAATTACCATAAACTGTGGTTAATTAGAACGAAAAAATCAATTAAAGGATGATTAATTGCTTCATGAAATCAATCTTCGAGAGATATTTATTATTTCTCATTTGAAACTCCCGAATGTCGAAGCACCGAAATCACTTATCTTCATTCAATAATGATCATTAAAGGTATATTTAACATGGTTAAGGTAAAGGATTTTAAAATCTTACGGTTGTCAGGTAATAAATTTGGCATATTTGACATGATTAACCTGACATTCGATTAATTGTAAAATTGATTTGTAATTTTCATTTTTTATTTCAATTAAATCACTTTTAAAATTTCATACCATTTCTCTATTCACCTCCAGAACTTTCACTATAGTATTTGGGCTCATAGATTTTTATTTTCTTACAGGAGGACTGATACTTGGAAATTGTGGCACCACATAAAATGGGAAAGAAGAAAGATCCTTTTGCATAAGACCCAAAACCAAATACATACATTTTTTCAGATACTACTGCTCACCTGACAGATGTCATTAAATCATGGAAGCAGGTTTATGAAATCTTGGAGCAGGAAAATTCCCTCCATTCCGATGAATCAAGTGAAGGAGAAGATGAGTCAACCACAAACAAGCTCAGAGAGGTGGTTAAGTCAGAGCTTCACAAAGTTGCAGCACAACCAAAACTGTTTCCATATACGGATATGATACGATGGACCCTCGTTTACATTGATATTCCAACCAGAACCAGTCATTAGAAGACCATTGTTGTCTCATTTTGGCTCGAAGACATTCAAGTAATGTATAAATTAAATTGCACCCCCAAATATACTTATAATGCATCATTTATAATGCAGTTAGAGAATGATGAATGTGTGAGTTACGGTAGAATTGTCCATGATATAGTAAAAAATTGGTGGGGAAATGAAAATAAATTCAAATATGATAGTCATGGAACATATTCTACAGCCTCCTGTGATGCCCATATTATGTATAATTCCATGATGTTGTGTATAATGTTCGGAAATAAAATCCCTACGCATTTCACTATAGATTGGGTTCCTATAATCCATGAAGTAGTAGAGGGTTATACTTTTGATTGGGGAAAAATGTTTTCAGATAAACTAGAAAAACAAAGAGAGGATTACATAGCCCAGAAATCCAAAGGAGAGCATGCTCCTTTCTATATGTCTATACATAGTATGAATGCAATATGTTTCAGAACCCCATTTCCTCTTATGAATTGGAGCTGGACTCAGACTGTCACCGAACCTATACACTTCTGTCATTCCAAATTATGGTTCGAAAATGAAAAGGATTGTTTTTATGAGATTTGTCACAATGTGGTCATTCCAATCCATGAAACTATTTATGGTCAACCTCCTCCCATAATTTCAAAACAAATTATTGGGAATTTGGGTGCTATTACATACTGGTACATTGAAGAATTTTTGTTCTTATATTAGAGTCTTTGGTTGTTTTTCATCTCCACGTGCTCTACCCAAATTTCTACCAGATAGACTTGTTTGCAGAGAAGTAGCCTATCGGGTAGTTTCAACAGGCATCACTAAAGAATTGAAAGTTGCACAGAAAATGGTTTGGCCGACCTTTCCCATACAGGTTGGTATATTCTCATTATCATATTTTGGACATACTAAGTTTGAATCCTCGGCCTTAGATGATATCAAATTGGCTGGCATTGAATTCAAGAGGCATGATCCACATAGGGTGGTAGAAAATCATTTGGATCAGTTTAAAATTAAGAGATACATCCATGAAAATTCACCTTATGATGATTTTTTCAGAGGGGTTAGATCATATGATGAAGTTTTATCCAAATTTGAAAGTCTTCTTGAAGAAGAACAATCAGGTTTTCTTAGCTTCCAAAAGAAGAGAAGGATCAGTTTACCTGAGATATTGCAGGTACAACAAAGTCTTAGTCCAAATTCACATCCACCATCATGAAATCCCAAGCAACATGACTTGCATGAGGTTAAAACTAAAGAAGTATAAAAGAAGCCAGAAATATTGCCCAAGGATTCAATAATTATAGGTTTATCCATACTAGGTAAAAATTATCAAGAATTATTAGCATTGTTCGAAGCTTTCATGAAACATGGGCATAGTTTTCCTCGATTATTGACACATACTTAAACTCATGTAAAATAGATCACAATTCAAGGGGATTCCACTTAAATTACCTTTCCCAAACAATCCTTAACCCCCTTAGCAACAAGTTTTGATTTACCCTATTCAGAGGTTATAAATATAGATGACCTAACACCTATTAAACCGGAAGAGAAGCCTTCATCAGATTTCTTCTTCAAAAAGAAAAGGAAAGTTTTTATACGAAGAGAATCTCAACAAAAAGGGGGAGTAATTACAAAGAAGCAAAGAATGGTCTATGATGGACAAGGACAGAGTGACCCTGATTTTGCAAAGTAGAAGACTCACCAGGGGAATTCGCAACATCCAAATTATGGTCAGTGGACCAATTAAGAAAAAAGCTTGACCAAAATAATAACTCGATTGAGCATTTTCATAATGATATGAAACAGATAGAAGTCACTTCCAGAGAAAAAATCAATTCTGAAATAAATCAAGTCAAATGGGGTTTCGAGCAACAGATCAATCAATTAGAGGAGAAATTGAAGATAATTTTTCAGAATCAACACTTGAGTAATAACATGTTGTCAGAGAGAGATATATTCATAAATCAATTGCAAGCTCGAATATTTACAATTGAAATCATAGTAATTGATATTTATGCCTTCAAGAAACAAGCATTAGAAATAAATGAGGGACTGCAGATTGTTCAACAAAACTTCTATGATAGTTTGGATACTATCCAAAAGTGTTATCAAGTAATCAATGGTTCATTGTAGAGTATTGATAAAAAAGAGAAGGAATCTATTATGGATAAATCCAAATTTCAGGAACTTATAGGGTGGAGGAAAAGTCTCAATATACCATGATTTGTTCATGTTTCAAAAATTGAGAAGATAAAAAAAGAAATAGCCTTAAAATCCTAGGAAAACAATCTTGAAGAAGGTAAAAGGATAGCTAAAGAAGCAAAGAAAGATTGTCTTGATGCTCTTTTAGTTGTAGATGTAGAGATGGTAGAAATTGATATCAGTAATATTCAAGTTTTTATTGGGCAAGTTGAGATTGAGAAGAGAAAAGAAAATCTGAAGAAAAACAAAGAGTGCATGAAAAATTATATATTACAAGTCAATCATGTCGACTTGAAAATCTTAAATGACCTTCTGGTGAAACAAATTCTGCAGCATCAAATCACTCAACAAGCAGCAGTAAAAATCCAAAGAAATCTTTTAGTGGTACATAAAAAGGTTTTTTCCTTTGATTTCAATGCAAATATTCAACCCCCCAAGTTTGTTATTGAATTATTATATTTGCATGCACAATACAAGGATTAGCAAAATCTATTTACACCTGCAAGCATATAAATGAAAAATGAATCACCAGCGAGCAAAGGAGATCCCAGAAAATGGAAAAATGTTCAAAATCTTTGTAATATTTATTCAGTTTAGATTTTTTTCTTTTTGAGAAGAATGTGGAAAGTATAACCACTTTTGGTTAAGACAATTTTGTATAAATAAGAATATTAGAGATGTAATCGGGGCTTCTTCTAGCCAAATATAAAAGAGAACTTCTTAATACCAATTTCAGAGAGAAGATAGAGATTATACATTTCATTTCCTTGAGTTATGTGTTTTATGTGTATTGTTTTTTCATCATAACCTCATTTTCTTCACTCTATGGTGCTTAAAGATTCAAAGACTAAAATTTAGTAATACATCTATTGTGGTCCATATAATTGTAGGTCTTTTCAACTACATATTTTCCTTTGTTATTACTGTGAGTAAAACAAGACATGTATCTCTGTGGATCTCCTCATTTCAATTCATCTTTTAAGACTAATTCTTCATGATTCTTCTATTGCAGATAAGATAATATTTATCATCATTGGATACCTTACTTTGTTTCAAAATTTTTGTTTAATACATTTATACTTTTCATCTCTTCAATATTTATAAGAAACTCAAAGAAAGAGATACTACCTATGTGTTTTCTAATCATTAAGTTATTTTAAGTTCCATCTTAAAACTGAAGGTAGAAAAGCATTATAAAAATAAAATATTTTAAATTTTGGATGCCTGACATTATTCTATGATCCTAGAGTAAATCACAGGAACAACACCGAGAATATGGCCTAATTACTCCACTTCCGAAGTTCCAAATGCACATTTAGATTTCTTGAGAAAATATTGGTGCTAAGAGAGTAAACTAAGAACTTGATCCAGATGGGTAAGATGGTATGCCCAAGTTTTACTATAGATGAGAATATGATCAAAGAAAACTAGCACAAAATGACGGAGAAAAGGATGGAAAACATGGTTCATGAGACTTTGGAAAGTGGAGGGAGCATTACACATGATAAAGGTCATGACCATGAATTCATAGTGACCCTCATGAGTCTGAAAAGAAGTATTAGGAATGTCTTCCTCTTTCATATGTATCTGGTGGTATCCAAAACATAGATCAAGTTTAGTAAAATACTGAGAACCACTTAATTCATCCAAGAGATCATCAATGACAGCAATGGGAAATTTTTCCTTGATGGTGAGTTTATTGAGGGCGTGAAATGCAAGACACATGCGCCAAGTACCTTATTTTTTGAGTACCATGACCACAGGGGAATAAAAAGGGTTGGTACTAGGGTGGATAACACCTGCAACTAACAATTATTGAACAATTTTATCAATTTCATTCATTTGGGAAAAGGGATGATCATAAGGGATAACATTGGGAGGAATACAACCGAGAATGAGAGAAATGGAATGATCATGAGCACCACAAGAAGGAGGAAGTCCCTGGGGAGTGGAAAAAATAGATTTGTGTTTAGAGATGATACACTGGAGGCCGAGATGCACCACAAGTGTCTCAATTGCTTGAATATAATGGAGTGGACAATAATGCCAGAATGAGCTTTCTTGATGAGATTTTCCATTCGATGGGAACTAATGATCTTAGGGGATCGTGTTGTGATTCCTTGGAATTTATATTTTTGTCTCTCATATTGGAATTGCATGGTTAATTCCTTAAAATCCATGAGGATGGGACCAAGAGTGCATAACCATTTCACACCAAGCACAATATCACAACCAGCCATGTCAATATAAAACATATGATATTCCAGGTGCTACTACCCAATTTAGAGACACACATTTTCACAATGCCCCCCACATTTCATGGAACCACCATTAGCAATCATGATTTGAAAGTTGTTGACTACATGTATATAGTAATGGGTTTCTTTGGAAATATGACGGTGAATAAAATTATGAGTGCTACCACTGTCAATTAAGATCATGAAATTTTGGTTCTTAATGTAGCCAATGAGCTTGAGGGTTTGGGGAGAAAAGAATCTAGTGAGAGCATTCAATGAAATGATCGGTACTACTTCTTGTTGGTCAAAGGGTGAAGTAATATCAATTGTCTCAAGTAACTCTACCATAGGGGGGGGGTCTCAATCTCTTCTTCAGAAACATCCTCAGAGATGGCCATAAAAAACTTTTGTTCCTTACACTTGTGCCCCGAAAAACATTTTTCTTCACAATTGTAAAAAAGTCTCTTGAGTTGGCGTTCCACCATTTCATCCTAAGTTAATTTCTGGATCTTGAGGGGAGTGGGAGGAGTGTAGAAATTTTTGATACAAATTAATGTATTCTTGAGATTGTCCTGATCTAACAAGTTCCGCTATTGTTAAATACAGAATCGCTTCTACTATTACTTTTGCGGAAGCAATTTAAACCACGATCACAACCACAATGCACAAAGTGAAATATCAATAACACA
>SNQJ01S0122270.1:0-26908 GCA_010110895.2 Picea sitchensis | reverse complement strand
AAAATAAAATCAACATTGTTATGATCCAATGCCTTAAAAATGACAAGAAGTCAATGAATACAGTCCACTTCAAGGTGGAAACCTCATTTTACAATATATTCAATTCATAAGACAATATGAAATGAGATATGATGATCCTAATAATAGGTCTCCTTGGTATATATATAGGAGACAAAGATTACAATTATAATGAAAGGGTGCTTTTAAGTGTTCTAGCCTACATACAAATATAACACTATAAATGTAATAATTCAATATCTAGGGATTAATGTGGTATTTTATACATAAGATGAGGGTTTTTCAAACAAATGTTGTACTCAACACTTGACTAACCATAGGTGTTTTTTCATGAAGAACGCATCTTCCCATGTCCCCTCTTCTAGTGGTAGGTTCTTCCATTTGACAAGGCACTTAGTAATTTCTTAATTTATCATCTTCTTAATCCTTGTTTCATGGATTGCTTCTAGTTCTAGTATGATTTTCCCTTCTTCATTAATATATAATAAAATAGTTTGGACTAGGATCTTGTTTCCTATTAACTTCTTTAACCAAGAAACATGGAAGACTAGATGTACACGTGAATATGGAGGAAACTCCAATTCGTAATCCATACTTCCAATCCTTTGCAAAACCTTATAGGGGCCGCAATATTTGGGTGATAATTTATTATGCTTATTTTTTTCTTAAGTGGAATTTATTTATGTGGTTGTATCCTTAGAAGTACCCAATCACCCACTTCAAATTCTATGGAAACTTGTTCCCGACGTTGACTTCGTATAGATAATGGTTGTACAAGACCTGGCTTCTTGATTATCACTCCCTTATGATGTTGGTAGACCACACATTGGAACCATAATATTTTGAACATCAATTTTAATGCCTTCCCATTAAAAATCATTCTTGATCATGTGGTAATTTTTCAAGACTTCCTAAATGTCCCCCTATGGGAGAAGTGTGCAATTCTAAGAAGGACCTTTTTGGTGGGAATTCTGCATAGGCTTATAGGTGATGAACACCATATTTCAGGCTCATTTGTGCCTGAACCCTCTCAATGCTGGGGTGTCTTGGCGGATGCTTAGGCAATCATGCACCTAACGGCCAGCTGTTACATCGTGCTTTTTCACCAGAGTAGGTCACGAGACAGAAGCAGCATGGTGGCTAGGCTTTCTTTAACTGTAACGAGAACTGGCTGTCCTCATTTCTGTTTTGTGAATGTTTAAGATATAACAAAACTTTGTTGTAAACTTATTTTTTGTTTCCTTACGTTAATATTTCTCAGGGTACTTCGAGACTATCATGACACTCATTTTGAAGTGTTAATAGACAAGGAACCATTTCTGTTTACATATTCATGTGGCTAGAGGCCATTTTCATAGGTAGTTTGAAATCAGAATCTTAACTAGGATGGCGTTTTTTTCGAGAACATTTCTTGTACAAGCCCTTTCCATTCTTGAGGCATCCTCCTGACACTATGTTTCGCAGAGTTGGGCAGCGTAGAACAGGAACCTTGCAACTTCACCAAAGCTTTTAAAAATATTTGGTTGATGGCGAATCCGACAGGCCTTTCCTTCATGTGGCTTCAACATAAGAATATATATTGACCACTTAAGATCTGAGAAAAACTTGCTGTGCTGCCAATGATACTAAAACTATAAAATTTCTTTAGGGTTTTGGAACCAGCCATTAAATGCATAGACTGTAATTTTATTAGGATCCGCGCACATGTGAGATAAAATATGCCCAAAATATTCCACTTCTTGAACCCCAAAGGCATGGAACGGACTCATTTTGCTTTTCCAACGGTAGCATAAGCACTATAATAAACATATTGCATGCTCTTTCCAGTAGCGCATGAATTGACATAATGGCAAAAACACTAACAGTATGGAGGGACGAAATAGAATAATCAGCTTTGAAATATTTGGGGACCATTGGCTGATCTGAAATGGCATGAAACTTTCGCAACGACGCTACTTGTTTTAAAAAGTTGTTTTGGAGCTCTTCATTTACTTCAGCATTATTTGATATCTGAACAAGATTCAACTCAAATGAAAAGAACTATCCATACCATTCATTTTAACTCATTAAACCAATGACAGGAGCAGTATCTTTGATGATAATTTTGTCGAACTGTCCCTGATGGGACTTTTCATGGAGACCATGTTTTTAGAACAAATATCAAAACCAACTTAAAGGCTCAGAAAACCAAACGACCAACGCTTTGCAAAAGTGAGCAGAATAATGAAACTTCTTTGGGAAACACCATACCACATATGAATTACGATTACAGGCCGATTGAAGCAAAGATACTCAACGCGCCTGCAGAGTTGGAAACCCACAACTCAATGACCCATGGGCACAAACAAGGCACATACTTGTGCCAAACTGTACTGACCAAAATGACTGTACACAGAGTGGGAAGCTTGCCTACTATACAGTGGTAATACTCAGACGAACATTTACCAACACGTATAAGGAACTCTTCTTCCATGAATACTCAGCCTTAGATGTTTCAACATAGCGAGAACACTGAAAATTGATCGCTCCACTAGAATTATTTTCAGTATTAGGTCGAGGGCTCAATATGATTTTCCCTTCTCAAGAGTTTTGGAAATATAGTTTGAACTAGGATCTTATCACCTATAACCTTCTTTAATAATGAAACATGACAAGGTGTACTAGAATCTGAGGAAACTCCAATTTGTATGCCATAATACCAACCTTTTGCAACACCTTATAAGGCCATAGTACTTCGGTGATAGTTTATTATCCTTATTATCTTGCTTGTGGGACATATGTTCTATGGTTGTAGTCTTAAAATACCCAATCCTACTTCAAACTTCTTTCACTAAGATGTTGATCTTCTTGTTTTGTCATGTAATTTTGTGCCATGGTAAGGTTTCCTTTAAGAGTTGGAGAACTTGTTATTGATGTTCAATGTGATCTTCCATTGCTTGAACATTGTATTTTTCAATACAGATAATAAGTGATGGATAGTGGGTGATATCCATAAGGGTGGTCACCATAAATGGTGTCATTTTTGTTGCAATATGAAAGGAAGTGTTGTACCACCATTCTTCAAAGGGTAGCAGCGAGACCATTGTGTTTGTTTATCAAAAAACAAAGCAACGAAGGTAACCTTACAGAAATTTGTTCACTACCTCAATCTGATGGAAAAACTGAGGATGATAAGATGAGCTATGATCCAATTGAGTATCCAAACAAGAAAATAATTTTGTCGAGAAAATTTCGATTGAAGATGGGATCCTGTCACTTACAATAATATTGGGTTTCCATGTAGATTTTGAATTGTCTCCATGAATGAAATAGCAACTATACTGTCTTTGAAAGGATGAGAGTGAGCAAAGTGTTGCATGCCAAGTAAGTATATCAACAATCACCATGATGACACTCTTTCAGCCGGACTTTGGTAACCTATGATGAAATCCATGGCAAATTCCTCCTAGAATTGACATGGAATGGATAATGTCTTTAAAATACACACAGCAGAATTGGTGAACACCATGTTTTGGTGAAACCAAGGCATTACGCCTGACTTTGACGCTTGTTTGGGCCGAATGCGAAAAATATTCCTCAGACGTGGGCAGGTTTAGAAAATCGAGAGTGACCTCCCTAATGGAGAGGGTGTGCAATTCCAAAGTACGTTTCTTGATTTAGGAGTTCTTACATAAATATAAACAATCTTTGTACCACAGTGAATCAATTTTCATGTAAATGTATCTGATGCGTTGGAATCTTGATGCAACCTTTGAATGAAGTCCACACTTTTGGAGTGGGTCTTCCGTTGTGCGCTGCTTATGTTATGCAATTAGGTTGGATGATAGAGATAGCAAGGAGAAACACCTCAACATCTTCATCACCTTTCTTGAGAGGTCATCTTCCACAACATTTTTCTTCCCTTTTTGTAGATGATTTAAAAGTCATAACCCAACATCTGGTCACCCATTTTTGTTTTCTCTTCTAAAGATAGTATTTCTTCTAAGAAGTATTTAATAATTCATAATCTATTTTGGGATATCTTCTTCCTTAATTTTAATATGATGATAACCTAAATGGAGATCCAACTTTGTGATGTATATTGATCCATGTAGCCAGGTTCTAACAATTCATGAATGATAGGAATGGGAAACATCTTTAATGGTGATCTGTTGATCTCTCTATAATATGGACACATATTCCATGATCCCTCTATATTGAGTACCATTACCTAATGAATGACAGGAATGGGAAACTTATCTTTAATGGTCATCTTGTTGATCTCTCTATAATATGGACACATATGCCATGATCCCTCTATATTGAGTACCATTACCACCGGTGCAGAGTAAGAACTTTGGCTAGGTATAATAATTCCAGCCTCTAACATTTCTTCAACCATATGCTCAATGTCACTCTTTTGGGCATAAGGGTATTTCTAAGGCCTAATGTTAGGAGGAGCACTCCCAGGAATTAATTGAATAGCATGATCATGATCGCGAGTGGGTGGAAGATCTCAGGGAATATCTCCAAATAATTTTGAATGCTTATCAATGATCCCTTGGAGATCTAGAGGAATAGATAGCTTAGATGTTTGAACATCTACTGAGCATAGTTGTACAATTACACCCTGATGCCTATTTTTCAATAATTTTTTCATGTTGTTAGAGCTTACCACCTTATTGGGTTTCCTTGTGATACCCTTTAACTCAAATTCCTTTCCTTCCAATGAAAATTTCATGAAAATTTCTTGAAAATTAAAATCCACGATTCATAATGATTGTAACCATTGGACCCTTAGTACGACATCAACACCACCATGGGTATAGAAATCATTGGACTATTCATTACATATTCCCCCACAATAATATTGATCATATGGAATTTTCCTGAGCACTTGATAGTTCCTCCATCTGCAATAATTACTTGAAACTATGGAACTGGATATATAAATTAAATGAGAGCTTTGGCTAACTTGCAGTGAATCAAATTATGAGTAATACCAAAATCAATTAGCACTATTATGATTTTTTTTTTGATAGATCCTTCGATCTTGAGGGTTTGAGGAGTGATAATTATAGCCAATGCATGACATGATATGGTGGGATCCATCTTTTCAGAAGAAATCTCTTCTACATCTTCATCTTGAGATGTTTCTTGTTCTTGTTCTTGTTCTTCTTCCTCTTCACAATCTATGTAGAATAATTTCTTCTCACCATACTTATGTCCCTTACTGTACTTGTTGTCACAATTAAAGCATAAAATTTTTTCGTTTATTTCCTCCAATTGTCGAGGTTTTAACCTTGTAGGTTGAGTTGGTTTAGAAGAAGGAACATTATTCTCTTGATAGATGTTAGGGGTGGCCCTTCTAGTAGCCATAGCCAGATTTTTACTTTCAACATTTCTCGCCACCCTAAATGTACTCTCCAATGATTTGGGTTCCCAAAGGCCAACCTCATGTCGAATTTTATCCTTTAAATATCCTATGAAGACATCAATTTGGTGCTCATCTGGAATATCTATTACCTTTGTATTCAAACTTTGGAATTTCTCAATGTGCTCCATAACTAAACCTTTTTTCTTGAGATTTATCAAATGGATGTAGAAGGTATTTCTCCTTGTATCCACATAGTGTGATATCATTTCTTCCATAAAAAATTTCTAAGTTTAAGTGATTTACAAGAATAAATCCATCAATACCACACAAATTTATTAGGTTTAAAATATAAAGATGCAATTCGTACCTTTTGTGTTTGAGGCACATCATGTAGATCAAATAACTCCTCAATCTAGAGTATCCATGTGATTGGATCCTTTCCATCAAACTTTCTCATATCGATCTTAGGAAAGTTGTTGGTCTTCAACCCAAAGCTAGAGTTTCTATAGTCTTGATTCATCTTCCTTGTTTCCTCATCATGAATTTCATGGGATACATTGTCACTTTTAAGTGGCCTTTCTATTAGCAACTTTTTGAACCCTTCCATGATCTCCTCTTTTAATCCATCCATCTTAGTATCCATCATTGCTCCCATCTTAGCTTTAGTTGAATCCATCATCTTTTGTAGTTTATCTTTTGTTACTTCCTTATTTTGAAAATCATCGATGTCCTTGTGCAGTTATTCGCCTTCATCAAGAATCCAAGTACAAATTTATGAGGGCTTATTTGGTGTAGAGTTCCCTTTTTTTGTGGAATGTTGTCCAACTTTCACTGGAAGGTAGGAATTCCTAATTGGCTTAGGTAGAGGTCGTCACAAACAAGAGAGTCTGAGGTGTTATAGATCTTTTATATATGTGTGGGGTCCAACAATAGTACTCAGCCCAATAGCTTAGGAAACTAACTAAGGAG
Organism: Picea sitchensis; assembly: GCA_010110895.2. Taxonomy (NCBI): domain Eukaryota; kingdom Viridiplantae; phylum Streptophyta; class Pinopsida; order Pinales; family Pinaceae; genus Picea; species Picea sitchensis. The sequence continues at coordinate 20,565 of SNQJ01S0122270.1, read as the reverse complement.
GCTTGACCATCACCTTAGCCATACTATCTAACTACCCAGGTACTAGAGAGTGATATCCCCAAGTGTTATTCTCAGTTTACTATAGAAACAAGACAACCAAATGTTTTACTCAGTTGGTCTTAGAATTCTAGGGGGGTCTTCTGATATACACCAGGTACATGGGAACTCAAATCTGTAGTAGTTTTGTCTAATGCACAACCTTTCAAAAGTGGCCTTCTGATATACTCTCGGTACATGGAAGAACCACATAGTCCACGGGTTGTAATGCTGAAAAGTAACGTCAACTCCTACGTTTAAAGACGTCGGAATACGTTTGTACCTAAAAAAATCTAATATTCTACCGAATGTATTTGATACTCCTTTTCTCCCACTTTATTCCACTTTTTGAATCACCCCAACTAGATCTTCTAGTCAAAATATATGCAAATTTCCAAAACAAAACACACCTTTTAAAACCCTGATTTGGAGACTATTCTGCTAGCTGACCTTTCTTCTGTTGTAGCTCTACAATTCCGGCCCTTCTGAGTCTAAAATTTATAACTGAGGTATCATGATGTGTCTTCTTTCCAACTCCATAAGTTATACCAAGATTGGATTCTCCAATAGAATTTTATAATAACTTTCCCAAGATGTGTTGATGTTTTTCCCTTTCATGAGATCCAACTTGTGCGGACTTCCACATGTCACTTTATTCACTTCAGAACTTTAAATTTGTACCAGTACAACTTTTTTCCCTACCCTAACCAATGGAACATGTATCACTCAATTTGGAGGTCTCTAGCTTCAAATATAACAATTTTCCCAAGAACACCTTTTTTAGACTGAAATCTGGACTAGCCAAAAACCCCAATTTCCTCAGGGAATAACTTTCAGAGTACAATGAATGAAGAGATGAAATTTTTACAAAGAATACTTACCTATTCCACCTTCTTACTGTAAAAACTTTAGAATCTGAAACCAAGCCGAAATAAATTGGGAGCAAAAATTCCAAGAAGACTTGTTTCATACTAGTTTCAGGACTAGTCAAAAACCCTAACTTGAACATAATGTATCTCCAAAATTATAATTAAACAAGATATGAAATTTAGACCCAAGTTATATATATATATATATAAATATGTTTCCTATACACCATAGAAATTCTAGATCCTGAAAGCTTCCAGAAAAAAAATAAAAAAAAATAAATAACAAAATTAGCGAAAATTCCAAGAAGACTTGTTTTGAAGAAGCCAGTCCCAAGGATTGTCTAGCTCTGACACCAAATGTTAAGAACAAAATATCAAAATAGCATAAAAACCTCAGAATAAGTACTCAACGGCTTGAAAAAGAGATAAATTTAGACAATAAGACTCTTCGAGTTGGAAACCTCCTTATATATCATATGAATTCACAATTACAAGTTGATTCCAAATGAAAAGGTCTCCTTGGAATATATAGGAGATTAGGAGGTACAATTAAAACTAATGGACCCAAGATGACATAAATAAAATAAAAATACTAATGTAAAATTCCCCAATTAAGGGCTAATGTGCCACAAATTAGGGCTTAACACATGTTTTGTAACCATCACCATTGGCGAAGAGAAATAAATTTTGGATAGGTTGAATGATGTCAGGATTTAACATTTCTTGGATCATGCACTCAATATCACACTTCTGTGCATATGAGTGTTTGGTGCAGACCCATGTTAGAATAAAGGATAATTTTGGAGAATAAAGCAGAAGACAACTAGCAGGAAAAGCAACACACGCAAGGTAAACATGCATGTAGAGGAGGAAAGCATGTGAGGCATGCATGGAAGAAGACCTAACCATGCTAGGGTTAGGGTTTTGGTAAGAATATGAAATGACTAGTAAGCCAAGAACATCTATAAATAGGTACCTAGGAGCTGTAGGTCAGGGGGTCCGAGAGTCTGAAGTTCGGAGGTTCAGAGTTGGAGGTCATGATGTTTTTTCATTGTTATCAGACTGTTATTCCAATCTATTTTTCTAAGCTGTGGATATTAGGAGAGGAACTAAGGTAGATATTGAGGGTTAGATCATAGGATGAGGATCCCGATGTGCTATAGTATGCCTCATTGTAAGATCTAGACAGATTTGGATGGAGAGTTGTAATGCACAAGGCGTTGTAGTTTTGGACCCATAATAATAATAATAAAAGAGATGAGTAGCCAAATATTTATGGACATAGTCCAAGAGGGGTGAACCATGGTATATCATGCATTATGTGACTGATTGTTATGTATCTCTTTTATTGTTGATGATTAGATATTAGACAATTGAATGAATGAATTAGTTAGATATGATATTTTACATGCATGAGTAAGAATGACAGATTAATCAAGATAAGATTAATGTTAGATTAAATAAATGAAGACTACAAAGTTTAATCACAGATCCCCACTAATTTCTTAGGCTGCAAGCACCTGAATGTTGCAGCCACCCAAAAGAACTATCTCAGGTGAGATTGCGCAATACATCCTGTGCGTTGTGTTGCCTTTTGGTTTACTAGGAGGGTCGATAGTTTTATGGGGGTTTTTGTTGGAAACCAAGTGGACTTGAACCTGGGTCAGCCCCATAAGGGTAGTAAGAGTTAACTATAACAAAAAAATGGTTTTTTTTCCAGTTGGAAGCGAAAGGGATTGAATGAATGAGATCTGCTAAAGAATCGTGAAAATAATGTCATATCTGGTGACACAACGATAAAGAATGATAATATAAAAGGGGATGTTGAGGCCATGGAACCCAAGGAAGGAAGAGATCGAGAGTTGGTTGAAAACAAAGGAGATGGAATTTTCGCAAAAAGATAACATAAACTTGAAGTTAACACTGCGCAAATATTGGGACAAGTACGTATTCAACGACATGCATGAAGTATTTTTTTGTGATTTCCCACATGTGTTGTAGTAGTGGATATTAAGGATGAAATACAACCATCCTAAAAATCAAATCAGACAGCTAGAGTGGAATCTCGTGGAGACCGTGTAGTTGCAACAAGTTGACAATAAATCTACGCATGTAGTAGATTTCTGTTTAGACAACATTGTTGCAGGATTTATCACAGAATTTGCAGTAGATACTGCAAAGTCTTACATCGCAGTAGAGAAAGAATTTTTAAAGGGACCTCGAGGTAGGTATATCATCTCATTGTATAATTCCATTAAGATTTTACTGTATAAAAAAGGCGTAATGACAATGGCCTCAGACAACTAAACTTCCCTGCGTGCATGGGGGAAGGGGGGAAGCCCTAACAAGAGACAGAGAAATGGAGGAAGAGATGGATAAAGGAAAGAAGGAGGAGGCCTTAGATCCAATCATGATGGAGGAAGACCAGATCAACAAGATCATGGAAACAAATGGAAGAACGCGCAGTGGAGTACCCTACCAATATAAGATGAACTATAAGAAGAGAGCCATAGTCACGAGGGAAGGTTTAGCAAGTGATAAAAAATAGGTAGAGGATCTCCGGGATGTGGAGCATATTGAAGAAATCCCGTGTGTGAAATACGAAAGGAAGACAAGAGGTCCAAGATAAGAAACTAGAGGCAAAACTCCTATCCATATCAGTGTCAGTGTGGAACCCATAAACCCATGTGAGACTAATACACCAGAAAGACCACCACCTTTTAGAAAACCAAATTTAAGTGGACAAAATGTAGCAAGAAGTACATCTACATAGGGATAAACAACTCATGCATCCATTTCAGGAAGCATTAGTCAAGGATCTACGTTGCATAGAGGTAGTAGTTCAACATTCAATATGGAAGGACATGATCCCACCATTAGGTTACCATAATTCAAAGGAAAGGCATCAGAGGACCCTGAGCAACACTTTTTCATTTGTGAAAAGATCTGGGAATCAAAGAAGATCACAGATGAGGATACCAAACTTGCACATTTGTCCATCACGCTAAGAGACCGCACACTGGATTGGTACATGATCTTATCTCCAAATAGTCCACTAGGAACAACTAGAACAATTGTGGATATCAATAAGTTGTTGATAAATAAATTCCATAAACCTAGCTCAGAGGATCGGTACATGAACAAGATGATATAGATCAGGCAGAAACAAAGAGAATATGTCTTGGAGATAAACCATAGATTCAAATGATTGAAGGGAAAGCCAAAGTATTCCATGACAGATATGCAACATAGGCATTTGTTTGTGAATTCACTACTACCACACTTGAAATACCCTTTGAGACAACAGAAGTTTCAAACCCAGGTAGAGGCCCTGCAGGGAGCCTTGCAACTAGAAGAGAACCAATATCAGAAGACAGATCCAACAATAGAGGAGCTCAAGGAAGACCTGAAGAATCTAACATTTTAATTAAACCAGAACATGAGTAAGGAAAAAAGACAAGTTGTTTGGTGTACCACATGTAGGACAGAAGGACACCACGAGAACGAATTTCCAACATTCGCATAGTACATGGAAATAGGACTGCCAAACCCTTTGTCAAAAGCAGTACTATGGTGTGATATTTCTAATACATGGGGGCATGATACATATCACTATCAAATGATGCAGAAATACTTGATAGCTCCTAAGAGTTCGTATTGCAACTTATGCAAGTCAGTAAGCCATGATGACAAAGATTGCAGAACAATGGAGATGATGAGGGAAAAACATTAGACACCTATAGGGTACAGGAAGAGATGATGACAGGGAAAGTTACACCATAGTTTAACCAAGTACCAGCCCCATATAACATTGCACCACAAAAATATAACACTTCACAACCACAGTAAAATACCACGCATCCACAGTATAATCCCGCGTAGTATAATGAGGCGCCTCAGTACAACGCACTGCAAGGAGATCGAGCTAGCTACAGAGGTGTAGTTCAAGGTAGAGTAGGATTTGGAAGATGTAGAGGACCGATGGTATTTCATAACTGTCAACAACCAAGACACTATGCAAGAGAATTCCCACTTCTACCTGCGACATGTATGTATTGTTGTGCATTCGACCATGACATAGAATATTGTCCAACACTATTGGGGAATATCCAGGAAAAGAGAAATCATAAAAATCAGAATGTTCAATGGAATTCTACAGAAGCAAGGGATGATGGAAGAAACATCAACATAGTTACGTGCGGAGGAGCTAAGACAGGAGAGGACGCAGTGAGACAAGATCCAATACAATACCAATGGGTGAAGAAAAATGTTGAACCATAGAAGAAGTTTGATGCGCAAAATTAAAAGGAGATATTCAAGCAAGACAGACATTGCATCTACATCAACTGTGGAGCATAAGTAGGACGTACCAACATACAAGATGCATTCATCATTGGATCACACTAATGAAGCACAATCCCTCGAACAAGTAAGTACCATAAATGTTTTTGCTGCAATTTTGTGTTAAATTACTAAATGATCTATCATATGTTAAAGTGTTACAAAATATTTTAGAAAGATGTAACACAGATGTAGAGGGAAATCTAGAACAAAAAATAGTTAATCATCTACATACGAGGAGGTGGACAAGCAGAGAATTAAGAATGAACACCAACATTGGAGATTTCAACATGGGATATATAATATTGGATTTAGGCTCTGAAGTGAATGTATTTCCCAAGAAAACATGGAAATGTATGGGAGATCCCACAATAAGATATGCACATGTTCAACTGAAACTAGAAAATCAACACAGGGTTCTACCAATTGGAAGGCTAAAGGGTGTGACAGTATATCTGGATGGAGTGCGCACTAAATACGATTTTTTGATATAAATAGTGGTTGGCACAACACCTTATCCGACATTTCTTGGCTTGGATTAGGAGCTTGATAATAAGTCCATAGTCAATCTGAAGACGAGGAAGATGACATTTGAGTCAGGAGAGCACAGATTCATTGCACCATTAGATCCATAAGAAGGAGAAAGGTTTGTAGAACCCACTTGTTTAGACCTCAAGGAAATTAACCAGTTATACAGAACCATAGTGCGAGAAGAAGATTATGTGAATCCAACTGCAGATGGGGTACTCAATTGGAGAAGTATCACATCATGGGCGTTAGACTCAGATACAAGGTTGGAGAGTTGGAAATAGAGATTACATGAAGTATCCACAAGAAGGTGCAAAAGAATATACTGCGCAGTAAGATGGGTAGGTACATAGATAAAAGAACCTCCCATCTTTCATGGGATGAATGACTTAGAAGAATTCATAACGAGATAAGAAGATGAAGTGTTATAAAATCATAGGCTCTTATCTCTGGATATAACACTTAAGGAAACACTTGCAATATGGTGGGGTGCACACAAAGAGATAGTCAAGGACTGGCACCAATGTAAGCGATTACTACGCATCAGATTTGGCACAGAACAGGTAAGCAATCAATTCCAGAGATATGAAGAACAGGGGACACCCGTCAAACACTTGGATAAGTGTAGAGAACTATGGAGAATGACACCACCAGAAGAATGGCCTCACCACTTTATTCACACATTGGAAGGGATTCCAACAAACTGGTATGTAGACCAGGAATTGCGCAGAGACATTGCAGAATGGACAACATTACAACAGAATTTTATAGTCACCTTCTCATTTGAACATGAGAACCCCAACATAGATTCAACACTCAAACAAATCAGAGGGGAAATATTCATTCAAGAACTAAAGGTTAAAATTATAACAGAGTATCAATAGCAGAACATACAGACAGTGAAAGAACTATTGTCATGCTACCAAGTGCAGGAATAAGCACCAGATGAAGATGACCCACGCAACATTCAAATTACATAAATTGAAGGAGAAAGGCAGGTGGAAGTTCCATCTCTCGAATCAGAAGTATTTACTGTGCCAATCCACGTGAAGAAAGTAAATATTGGGACAAATAATCTCCCAAAATGGACAACATTGGAGATTACTAGGATGAACAAACAATAGAAAGAATAATAGAGTTGTTGCACGAGTAAAGTGACATGTTTCCAACAACCTTTACATAGATGAAATACATAAGAGGAGATCTACAAGAGATGAATATACCTCTCAAACTTGAACATAGATTAGTCATACAATGACCATATCGACTGAACCCAATATAAAAGAAAAAAGGAAAAGTATAAATGGACAGAATGTTGGAGGCTGGAATCATAGAACCAGTGGAGGAATTTGAATGGGTAAGCCTTGTGGTAGTTCAGGAAAAGAGGTAGTGAGAGATAAGGATCTGTGTAGATCTTAGGAAATTGAATTATTCTTGCCTACATGACCCTTTTCCTACCCCTTTCACAGATGAGGTATTAGAGAATGTAGGAGGCTTGGAAGCATACTCATTCATAGATGGATTCTCAGGCTACCATCAGATCAAGATAGCTCTAGAAGACAGGTACAAAACCACTTTTTTCATAGAATGGGGATCCTAAAGTATATGTTCATGCCTTTTGGACTGAAGAATGAACCAACAATATTCTCAAGAGAAGTCATAGCTGCATTCAAAGAATTCATCCATCAGTTTCAAGAGTTTCAAGCAAGGAGACCTAGTCTTGGTGTGTGATAGTAAATTTCTTTAGAACCCAGGAAAATTCAGAATGCATTGGTTGGGACCATATGAAGTGAATATTTTCACAGATGGGGGAGATGTATAGTTGAAATATTTAGGAGATATAGAACTCAGAGGAATTATCAATGAGAGTTGACTGAAACTGTATAGGGATAGTCGACCTTCTAGAACTTAGGAAGTTACCGCGCAGTAAAAATATATGTATATAAGAGAGAAACAAAAGAGATTGCGTGAGACATAAGAAGACTTCACTAAATGGAAACTAAATGGCCAAGATACTTCGTAGAAAGAGGTTGAAGTACCCACAAACACCAGAGCTGCAACCACGCAACAAAAGGAGAGTCTGGTTGAGGATATCACTGGTCAGCCAGACTTTGATATCAAAAGGAAATAGATGGAGGCGGGGTCCTCTAGCCAACAGACAAGGAGGAAGGGAAAATAACCTATGGCATGGTCTTCGCATAGGTATTTGAATGCAACAATTTTGCTCCTGTGCATTCTAGAAGGAGTGCAAACCATGCCAACACTGTTAGGTTTCATGGAGAAACTGAGGTACTCGGACCACGATGTGGCCGATGAGGGAAAATTCTGTGAATTTGCACAGCACGTTTATTTGGAAAGTATAGGGGTAGGACCCTTTGTATATCCCACCCTACAACCGAAGCCATGGGCAGTTGGACTAGAAAACACCAACATCCTCAACCTACTAGAGATTTCCCACTTTGGAAGGGGGAAGAGGTCAACAATTGCATCAAGCAGTTGATAGCGGTGCTCCATGGAGGATTCCTCTCGGTGGAGCATCCTGTCACCATATATCTAAATCTAATCGTAGTGATCACGAGACTTCCATCAATGGGTGAGAACCCTGCGCAGTACCTGGATGACAAAACCAAGGAGAAGGCACTAGCAGAAGAGATGAAAAGAACATATGGAATAGAGAGGGGGTCACGCAGTATAATAGTTAAGAGAATTAGAGATGTTGTGACACACATGGCCACTAATATCATGGCCGAAAAAATGATGTGAAAGTGTCACAAGGAAGAAGTCTGTGTTGGGGTCATCATAGTTGCAACACAGTGTGAAAATCGGACGTCACTTAGCCAAGACCCCTACCTGTTAAACTTATTCATGGAGGAATGAAAATCCATGTAGGACCTTGGCATAGAGTTCCACTACTCGTGGCTACTCATGTTGATTTCACTAATGGGGTAGAGGGAGCCCCCATATTCATACTATTGCAGCAGGAATAAGGGACTAAGTGAAAGGTGCGTAGGGCCTAATAAACCTTCAACATAGGACATCAAGTAAACACCTTCGGAAAACTACAATAATGGAACCTTGTAATAGTAATCACAACATTGTTAACAAGATAAGCACATAAAACTCTAACCTTCTTATGCCCAGGTTCCCAAACGTTGAGTGAAGCCAAAGAAAAAACCAAAACGAAGACAAAATGTGCATAGATTTTGGTATAAGTAAGCGACACTTAAACCCCAAGAACACAACGGAGGAAGCTCGAAGACAAAGAGATGGAAACCTATATTCCCTCTAACTTGAACCAAAAGGAACCCTCATCTTCCACTGGAATATTACCAAAACAGTGAAGTGAATGATAGAAATATGTGTAGGGTGGTTGTGGCATTACCTCCCCAGCCCTCGTTCCAAGAAGCTTACACCTGGCACATGGGAAGGTTTTCATGAGAGGATACAGATAGGTGTTTGAAATAAGAGACAATAAATGTTAAGCACAATATTAACAACCTCCAACCACTCAATTTATCAAATGTCGAAACATAATTAATGATGACCAGTCGAAACATAATTACAATATGACTATCATACAAATAACTTGTTTATCCATTCAACCTATGTTATGATTGATTGGTCGAGGAAAACCATTTTATTAACTTACATAAATACCTTAGTAAAATTTATCCTCCCATCGACTATGTTGTACCCTTAGAAATCAAGTGTAACGTCCACCAACTTAGGCTATAGGTAAACAAGGTTGCGACAAGGGTATAATAATAACCCTAATAACCTTTTTTCATGGAATAATAAATGAGGGTTTGTCAACACATAAGTTATACGACATGGGAATTGTAGTTTTACCATATGAATTACAACATGAGACTAGGAAATATACCTTAAAGTTTATAACTTAGGACAATCGAAAATTAGTGAGTTGTACTTGAAACTGTTACAAATATAAAAAGTAAATTTGCATAAAGCTTTCTTTTAAGTGACTTCTTATTTATAAAACTTGTGTGGTTAAAATAGAAGAGTATTACACTTTACTTAGTCATAACTACAATATTGCTATATATATATGGGCATGTGACATAATGGTATACGAGATTTAGGAACCAGACATGGATATATAAGCTCAACCATTGATACTAATTGCTATTGTTATATTTTCTTTTTACAACTAGGAAGAATATTTTGATTGGAGGAAAATGGTAGAAGTACCTATTTTACTTGAAGAAGAGTCATATCAAAATGAACCAAAAATTCCTGAACAAGGAAATATTGGTGAGGGGAATATATGGGTTAAATTGAATGAAAGCAGGGATAATAGACAATCCGAATTAATTTAGACTATACAGGGTATAAGGGAAGAATTGAAAACTATTAAGGTAGATAATGAATGAAGTATAAAGACACGAGAATAACTTAATGCAATATTATTAGAAAAATTGTGTAATTAGAAATCGGAAAAGGATAAAGGTCAAATTTCTAGCAATTTTAAAATTGATCTGCACAAGAAGAAGTCTAGGAAATTTGAACATATTGAATCAATGACACAATATATTTTTAACGAAAATGAAACTTCAAGTGAGGACAATGCTAAAAAGGAAAAAAGAACTGAAAAGAAACATAAGCATCATGATGAAATTATGGGAGAATTTAAAAAGATAAAACCTCCAAACTTTAATGGTGAGATTGAGACTGGAGAACAGGCAGAAGCTTGGCTTTCTAAGATGCAAAAATACTGTTATATATATAATTATTCAAGTGAAATTAAAGCAAGAATGGCCATCTATAATCTAACCGAGAAGAAAGATATTTGGTAGAAAGATATGAAGAGAGTAAATAATATTAAGGAATGTAAAATCACTTGGAATACTTTTAAAAGATATTTTAAGAAACAATATGTGTTAGAACAATATTATGAAGGTAAGGATAAAGAATTTTATGAACTAAAATTGGGAAATTTAACCATGAAGACTTTTGCAACAAATTTCTAAGCTTATTGTGCTATGTACCATATATTGTGGATGAAAGATGAAATATATAATGCTTCTTGAGTTGTTTACCGACCTCGTATAAATATAGGATTGAATTTGAAAATTCTAAGATCTAGAAGAAGTTATGCATAAGGCTAAATTGTGTTTTGAACAATATAAAACCAGAAACAAAAATGCTAAAAACTGGAAAGGTAAGAAAGTTGAAAGATTTGATCCACGAAGAAAAGAAGGAAAGTTTTTCAATAAGAACATTGCTAAAGGGTTTCAAGGAAATAACTATAGAAATAATAAGCCCTATGACCCGTCTAAAAGTAGAAATGAAAAATCAACAACTTTCTATAACAAAGAAAGTGTGGTGAACCACATTATTTCAAGCATTTTTCTCATAGGAAGAAAAACAACAGCAATATACATACAATTCAAGAAGCAAAAAAAGCTAGTGAAATAGTGAGGAGCACCCCAAAGATTAGTGTAAAATTGGAAAACAGACAAGAAGATCATCAAGCTTCCATGGTGGAAGTAGAAGGTATATTCAATAATCAACCAATTTCCATTTTGATGTATCCAAGTGTTATTCTAAGTTATGTTTCACCCAAGATAGTATAAATTTGTAAACTATGAAAAGAAAATTTTTAAAAAGCATGGCCAGTAAAGCTTGGTACAAGAACAAAAAGGAAATTTACAAATCTTATTAAAGGTTGTGAAATTAGTATGAATGGCTTTAAAACTCAAGCAGATTTGAATGTATTGAAACTAGGATCATATGATGTATTAATGGGCATGGACTGGTTAGAAAAATATAAGGTAATCCTAAATTGTTATGACAAAACATTTACTTACAGAGATGAAAATGGTAACATTATTGACAGTAAAGGGATACCAAGAACCATTAGTATTATGAAGATATCATCCTCGCAAATTAAAAGACGTGTTTGTTAGAGATGCAAAGTATTTGTAGTACATGTAATTGACAATGAAAAAGAAGAAAGTAAGAAGGACATAGAAAAATTCCCTATATTGTGATGCAGACCCCTAAGGGTTGGTGTGACCTCCCAATCTAGGATTAAATCTCATAGAAGCCGAAGTGGATCACGGGTCCTTACAGAACCCCTAGACTCTTTACCATAGTTCCTTCACCTTAAACATTGTGTGGAATTTCCTATTCGTGAGGGTCCTTTATATTTCACGAAGGAATACACGTGGCCATAAGATAAATCCAAGGGATTAGATAAAAAGGCACTATGGTGCTCCAAGACTCTAGAACTCCGAGAGAATTTACTCCAAATAACTGTCCGCTCAAATGCACCAGAGTCTTTACCGGATGAATTCGGTCATAAAGTGACTTGACCAACAGGTGTAGGTATTACCCTATCCTTCCACTTCTCCAATGTCAAAGGTAAGACTTGATGGGATGATGGATGGGGATCCACCCCTCTCGCACAATCTATGACTGAAAATGACTTTGGGACTCTAGGCTTCGGGGAATTTTATTTCCACACAATGACGACCAAATCAATTAGAGTGTTGAATCATAAAATAACCCATAAATATATGGCTCTCTCTTGTCCATCGATCGACGAATGATATTAACTCCAGGATTCGGAGCTTTGGGGATCCATGTCTTCCGACAACAGCTAACTTCCTCAAATTGCCAAAATGATGAAGTCTGAAGGACTCAGGGTTTAATGACTGCACTCCTCCAACCTGATCGAACGGTTGTGGGGAAATTCAGTCCCTTTTGAAAAACCCTCGTCCATTCATTCCTTAAACAAAGGAATTTTCAACTTCGTGGGTCCCTACCTAGAACCTTGCACTCACTATTTCTCCTAAGCTTCATCCACTTTGATGAAGTGAACCTTGGTGCACTCATGTTCATCTCCCTCCAGATATTTCGAGCCTCAAAAATTTATGAGCCCACGCACTCCTTGCACTAACTCTCCTGATCTTGGAACTTTTAAATGTCACCTACGCACTCCTTGCACTTGCTCTGTGTGGAATTTCACTATCTCTCCTGAACCTTTGAACCTGTAGAAGGTTCATACTCTGCACAATTTGTATTATCACTGTGAACTCCTTGCATGAAGACTACCAGAAAAGAAAAAATTGAAACTTAAACAAAATCATAAACTCATTCAGTAAACAGACAACATTCATATAAATATAGAACACAACAAAATAGTGTCAATTAAGTTCCATAAAGAACAAAAATAGTTTTTACAGTCTCTCTCAGGAAATTTGAGAGTATTCTTCTTCATTCTAACCTAAATAATCTAGTCCTTTCACATCTTATTAAATACATTCATATAACTTATCTTATTACAGTAAATGATCATTTACAATTTCAGGTATGAGTTGATGCGCAAAATATGTACAATCTATAGACATTGAGACAATTAAAACTTTTCGGATGTACATATAATGGTTCTAGTCTTTAGATATCAAGTTTAATTACAAAGGTCTCACAATTAAATGGTGTGGATTCCTTGGAATCAAAACTAGATAATCCGTGTTGTGTTGTACGTTGAATCACCTTCCACCACACTTCATTAAATGATGAGGGTGATGCTCCTGCATCATACTCCCCTGGACAAACATTCATGGACTCATGTCCATGCACTCCTCAACTTTCTTTCCATGTTTATGGATTTCTTCTTCAGTCAACTAGATGGCATCTTCTATTGGATGGTCCCTCCATTTGACTAAGTATTCATACTAGACCTTCCTCCCAGTTCTTTTAGGAATTTTGTTCTCTAAAATATTTTCTATCTGGAGTGTTTTTTCTATGGGAATTTGTTTCATCCAATGGACCTTATCTTGATCATATTATTCTCATGTTTCACCCCCCTTACAAGGATGCAAGTTTGCTACATCAAATATTGGTGAAATTCCAATGTATTCTGGAAGCTCAATCGCATAAGCATTTGCAGAAAATTTCCTCGGGATTTTACAAGGTCCTATATTTTTAAACTGCAATTTATTATATTTCCCCCATGGGAATCTTTCTTTCCACAGATGTGCCAGAAATTGGTCTCCAAATTCAAAATTTACCTCTTTCCTTTTCCGATCTACTCTTTCCTTGTATCTTTGGTTGTTATTATTTCGCTCACCTTTGATCTATTCATGCAATTTTTGCATTTCTGTAGAAAACTCTTCTACTCCTGCACTTTGAAATTAAGTGTGTCACAAATATCTTAACTCAAAAATTCCTCTGGGGTGCATTCCATATACTATATGAAATGGGATCTTACCAGTACTCGTGTTTGGTGAATCATTATATGCAAATTATGCTTGAGGTAGAACTTGATCCCACTGACTCTTATGTTCAACCACCAAACTTCTCAACAAATTTCCCAAGATTCTATTCACTACCTCAGTCTATCCATCTGTTTGAGGGTGATATGTTGAACTATAATAAAAAAAAAATCCCGAGTCTCCTCCACAAAATCCTCCAAAAATGTCCTACAAATTTTTTGTCTCTGTCTGAGACTATGTTCCTAGGCAATCCATGCAATCTCACAATCTCCTTGAAAACAAAATTTGTTATGTGATTAGCATCACTCGTTTTGTGACATGCTATAAAATGTCTCATCTTCAAAAATATGTCAACTACTGTTGGGGCTCAGAAATGTCCTATTCTCATCCACCTTTCCCTTCATCATTCTTCACATTTCATCACCCCATTAACCTTATTTCATGATATCATTTCCATAGAAATATGCTTGGGTTTTTCCTTATTGTTCTCCACTTTATTCATTTTAATTATTTAAAGAGGAATTTGTGATTAAAATGTTAGAAAATCAACATGTTTTCATATATATCCTCAAATGTGTGTGGGCTTTGTAATGTGTGGGAATATGTGAAGGATTAATTCAAGCAATTCTTGAATACTTCCTCCAACATTTCAATATTTGGGGAGATAATTCAAACCCATTCAAGGAGAAGATCATGGAGATTTGGTTGGAATATCTTATCCTAAGATATATGAGGAGATATGTGTGAGGATTTAAAGGGATTATATTTTTAATAATGGAAATAGGTTGAGAGAAAAGTGGATATGTAATAATGAGATGGTTATTTTATCTTCAAGGCTCTCTTGTATAAAAGAGAGTGATCTCTCTCTTCATGGGGATTCAATTAGATTATTCAATTGAATCCTCATGAAGAGAGTGATCTCTCTTCATGAGATTTTAGTTTTAAGTAGAGAATTAGAGAAATCATTAATGGTAGTCATTGGTTCGAAGAGAAAGGGATTCTTAGCTTTGATTCCTTGGTTTGGACATACTTTCATTATTATATGTATGAAGATTAGTTTGGATTTATTTTAATATAAGATTGCTTCATTAGAGGGAGCTCCACATGTATTGTTGTGTCATTCAACTCTTCACTTGGTGCTCCTTTTTTCCCCTTCGTGGTTCTCCATTTCTATATTAATTTCATTCACAATTTCCCATTTCCTAGATTAATTTCATTTTGTACCAACTAGATTAATTCCATTTCAGTTGTGTGTTGGATTAATGATTCTATTTCAGTCGTGTGTTGGATTAATGATTCCATTTAGGTTGTATCTTAAACATTAGATTATATTAGTCCTGCTTCAATCTTTCATATACTTTGTGTGTGCCGATGGGTTTATGAACCCGGTTAACAAATTAGATAGTTGGTAAATACTACAATGCAATTAATTTCTGGCATTAGTTCATTTAATGCTTACGATTGTTGTTCCTTTTTCAAGTTGTGTTGTTCCTTTGAATAGAAAAACTTCCGTTCCCTTTACGATTTTTGTTCATTTACATGTGTTTCATCTCTGGAGGTACAGGTAGAACCTACATAGGCGACAAGTTAAACGCTTGTGCCAGCGCCTGGCTTTGGTTGATGCATAGAGGTTGTTTTAGGACATCTTTAGAGCCCAACATTTTGGCGTTGTTTCCGGGGAAGCCACAGTGATGGATTGGAGTTTAGATTTCTTTTTTCATACAAGTGTGATTAAACATACTCCCTAACTTTCACGAGGTGACATATAGGTGGGACATATGGAATTGAGTGTAAATTTAGATTCCACGCAAGTTAGGGTAGAATTTCCAATTCACGAAGAGTGTGGTGGTTTAATAGAATTTATTTTTCAAGCAAATTGATAACCCAAACATGCTCCTAAATCTGAGGGGACATATGGGTAAGGAAATGTAGCATAGTGTAAATTTCAAATCATGCAAGTTAGTGTAAGAATTTCAATTTACGCAAGATTGGTTTAAATTTTGTGAGTGTGATCTGCATGTGTTGTTGGTTCTAGGGTCTTGCTTGACTACTTGGATAGGAACTACTCATGTTTCCTCATGACCAACTTCTCCGGGAATGTTTTAATTGCATTGGTCTGTGAAGGTAATTTTTTTTTTATGTTTTCTTAAGAATGTTTTTAAAGTTTTTCATTTTGATTTGGATTCTTACAAGTCCTTTTTTTAACTTTGTGATTTAACAATGAATGTCGACTTGGAACTACTCCACTCGAGGATCACGGCAGATAGGCAGATTTCCTCTTCCCATGAAGAGATCTCGACAAGGATCAAACATCCAAATACTCCTCGAAACAATTGATGATCCAACATCTGAAGACTCTTGTGCATCCGATGATGAACAATTGATTGAAGGAGTCAAGGAGAGATGAAGGGAGCTACAACATGATGCAGGTGAGGGAACAACACACCTATGGCTTGGTCAGTTAGTGGTTTCAAGAGAGTACTAGGTTAGATACATTTTAGTTTTCTTTTTTATTTTTCTTAATTCACAATTTCAAGAACTAATTTCGCATGCTCATACATATTCCCGACTTTCAATTTATAAATTGAAAGACAACATATTTTTATTGTTGATGCCGCATGGCTACATTGGTTTTGATTGTACAACTACTCTCATTTTTAATTAAGCGTGGTGTAGGTGGGGTTTATTTTGAGTTTTTTTATTTTCTTGGGGAATAAGTATGCTCTCCCTCAGCCTCGTCTGCGATCAGGATCAGAAAATGGGGTAACAAAATTAATTTCCGAGGAATTTTTGTTGATGATTACATAAAATTGCCTAATCTATTTTTAGATCTGAATTGATCCATTTGCTCATAAATTTTAGATAAGTCAGTAATAAAACATTGTACTATCTAGTCTTGGCATTTAAATGGATATTCCTTCCTTATAATGGGATTTGAAAATGGTACATGTACATCTGGTTGTGCTGGGAGAAAGAGATTGCATACTTTCCTACTTGCACATATCCATGTGACACACTTTTGAGCATCATAGTGGGAATTATGTTAGAAAAACTGAATTTGCCCAGAGAAATAAAAATAAAACAAATGCGGAAACAAAACCTGAGGATACACAATACAGAGACCTGATTTCATTGGTTCACCCGGTGTGGAGCCTCGTCCACTTTGGAATCAAATTTCGAGGTCCTTTCTTTATTATTATCCGACAAAATTGTAACACCCGTCCACGGATGCTAAGCAATTAACAATTATTCAAACACATACACAATAACTACTTCGTTTTAGCATAATTCCATTTTTCATTTTACACAATTATTCTACATTTGTTTTCAATGATAAATTTAATAACATGATTAAATAATTTAAAATTATAAAAAAAAAAAAAAAAAAAAAAAAAAAAAAAAAAAAAAAAAAAAAAAATCAATAACAAAATATCATTTGAAAGCATTACCTCCCTTTTTGGCTTGTGAGAGCTCAGGTTGTCTCTTGTAGTCACAGGCACCAAACATTGTTTTGTACCCAGTGAGCTCTTGGAATCTCCACATAGCTAGGGCCTAGTCAGGATTCTAGCTCCAAAGAAACCTTTTGGGTTTCTTGGCCCTCCACGTCTTCGTGACTCCAAGAATAGCAAAGCACAAATTCTCAAAGAAAACTATCACAAGAATCATCTCTTCCAAAGATGTCCTGGCTTCTCGTCATGCTCCAACCTCTCCATCCTCTTCCCTCTCTACTTCTTCTCCCTGTTTATCAGAATTTCCTTACACACTTCCCCAATTCTCCTCAACCCACCTCATCATTATCAATCCACCTCATATCTAGATATTTTTGGAAAATATTAAATAAAACTAAATATAAATGACTTGTATTAAACAACGATAAATAAAATAAAAGTCTTTATTCTCAGCCTAGATAATAAATGTTATTTGATAACTTTCTCCCCAAAGATGTACATAACCTCCCATGTTACTCATTTAATTCATCACACCCACCCTATCTATCAAAGTCAAAGAGGTATTTAGTAAACCTGAATATTTGTATGCAATATAATTTACATATTCAATAAACATTCAATTAAATGGTTAATAACTTACTTTAATAATTAATACATTAATTACTTATACTAGTGTACATGGGTGGGTATGTGTGCATAGCTAGCCGACATTTTATATTTCATGTATGTACTAACGATAAAAAATCATTACTTCTAGTGCATAGTTCCTATATGATCCACAAGACATGTAGGACAACGAATCAAGTAATGCATCATTTAATAATTTTTAACTAGCTAAATTACACCAATTCATCCAGCTAACTCTTTGCCACACTTAAGATATCAATGGGAAATTAAAGGTTTAAACATGGGTAGGAACCAGGTGAATTAAACAATGTAGCATCTAATCTAATCCCGATTATTCTCAACTAACATGAAGCATCCTTCCTTCCTAACCTACTTCCATCTTCCATCCCTATCACCTCTGTTGGACTAGAATTTGGAGGCGTCAACTATATTGAACCTAACTCGGATAGAACCCATAAGAGAAGTGTCTACATCTGTTAAGCTTCCCTAGCAGACAGCTAAGCGTTAGATCATCACATGTCTAAAGGGGGCGTGACTTCACCATTACTACCAAGACTCCAGGTTTTGTAGGATAAGCAGTGGGAAATACCTCCACCCTCCTCATGAAACTAGGTTCAACACCCTATATCGAGGCCATAATATGCAACTACTGTTCTTAGAGTCCGTCATCAAACATCCACTCACGGGTAAAGTGGGTGCATCCCGTCAAAACTACACTTATCATAGATCATAGTAATATTTCGGATCATAAATTAAATAGTAAGTATAACTTATAGCACACAATATCTTCTTGATGTCTCCGACATCCCAGGTTACCCTCAATACTATAGTCATTTGGCTATCCAATAGCTCATCATCCACTGTAGGTTGGTTCACTAATAACACATATTGATGGAGATACATCACAAATTTATATAAAGAATCCATATTTGCATTGATGCCCAATTAAGAAATGTTTTCCCTATTTACATCATGCATTGCATCTGTTATACATTCACAATATAACTTGGATTGGTATACATGTACCAAACTTGCCCATTTTAATTTTCATGTTTAACACTTCAAACAACTATCTTTTTCATGAGCATATACCATGTAACATACAGAGAAATGGGCCCTAGAGGAATTTTACATCTCAATGTCTAACAAAGTCTATGTGACTCCAAACAAATGCTAAACTCTGAATTATCAAGATTGGTTTTAACAACAATGTTCTAACTTACCTAAGGTCAAAATGGGGCATTACATGCACCCACTCTTCAAGAAACAGGTCAGAGAGTTATGATCATTCATAATGAGGAGAATTTATGACATAATTTCTATTTATCTTTGATAGCAAACCTTACGTTATAGTAGTCTCATTGGACGTGAGCTTGATTAAAACATGTAGGGCTATTAATATATTAATTACCTTCAGCCTATTTGGTAGGCACCTTTCTATGTCTTGACTCTATTTTATTACCATTGGTAATTAAATTAATGAAATGATGTGTTTCTCTTATAGATTTATTCTTCCTAGGTTGTATATTTAAATTATAGTCTACTAGTTTGATATCCAATTAGAATCTTACTTTATTATAAGTTCTTTTGTTAAGTGAATCTTACATTGGGTTTGATTATAAATTCCATTAATCCCATCATGTAATTCCACCTAGAATATATATCTATTAGAATCTTATTTTATTATCGATTCTTTAGTTAAGTGAATCTTACATTGAGTTCGATTATAAATTCCATTAATCCCATCATGTAATTCCACCTAGAATATATCTTAGTAATTATAACCAATTATCATTGACTTTACTATCAGTGTATCTTAAGTGATACAATACATATGCCATCATAAAATTTCCCATGCTTAGAAACATTGACTAATATACTACTAAATGATTTTCATGTGATGTCATCACTTCACCGTTTGTTTTTCCATTGTCTTAAATATCCCTCTTTTCTTAAGTTGTATAGATTATATCTCAAACACGTTAGTTTTCTAGTATAGGATTCTCTTTATCACTGTCGGGGAAAATCCTGCTTTCTATCATTAATTCACTATTACAAGTATGCCTATACATAAAGAACACCATTTTGACACGTAAGTTAGTGAACATTTCTATACCAAGAATAATTTAATAAGGGTTCATTCCAAACTCTTTAGTCACTTGTCCTTAAGGTATTCTCTTCTTGCAGTTATACTTCGTATGTCTCACAATTATATCGTTTATACCTACATAACCCCTACTAACTCTAGCCTATAACTCTTTTCTTGTCCATCTCTATCACTTTCAAGTTCTTTCCCCTTACTATGAAAAAAAGGTTTAATGATGGAAAGTGGTTTCATCATTCCTTATCTATATTTTATTTTATTTTTCAATTAGAGTTTCTTCATAGGGAAACATCCTTCTTGGTGAATAAGTAGTTGCTAAACTTATTAGTGTATTTGAAGTTGTGAGTTTCCATTTAGATAGCCCACCCCTC
>SNQJ01S0122268.1:12622-29057 GCA_010110895.2 Picea sitchensis | reverse complement strand
ATATGTTTTGAACGGATTTAGTTTTCAAGTCTGTTCTCGGGAAATTTATTCCCTTATTTATCTCAAGTAATGCCCTGGGTAGATCTCCCCACAGGGACCCCCTTTTTGAAAGTTTACCCAAGGATCTGCTACAGGATTTTATGGTGTAAGTCTTAAAACCCTGCATGAGAGAGAATGGTCCTCTTAGACTTCGACATTTTGGTATTTCAGCACCCGAGGTACCTAAGTGCGAGTTCCCTTGTACTTGTTAGTCCCGAAACCCCGACTCATGAAATCCTGAAATGACAGCGTGTGGATGGGTTAGGACATTTCAGTGTTCCGGCACCCGAGGTACCTAAGTGCGAGTTCCCTTGTACTCGCAAGTCTCGAAACCTTGACTTGCGAAATCCCAATGGAAGAAACCCCGAAATAAGATGAGTATGTTTAAGAGTTGGTATTTTAGAGTTTCGGTACCCAGAATACTTGAGGGCGAGTTCCTTTGTACTCGCAAGTCCTAAAATCCTGACTTGCGAAATCCCGAAAAGATAGAGTGTGGAGAAGTTATTATATTTCGGTATTTCGACACCCGGGGTACCTAAGTGTGGGCCCTATGTATTCTCCAGTCTCGAAAACGTGACTCGTGAAATCCTGATGGAGGAAACCCCAAAATAGTGGAGCATGTTGGAGTTTGGTATTTCAGAGTTTTGGCTCCCGAGAAACCCAGCTGCGAGACCTCCCGTCGTCGCATATCCTGAAAAACCTATTTGCGAATCCATGAAATAGATTAGTGCGTATAGATTCGGCATTTTGGTACCCAGAATACCCAAGGGTGAGTTCTCTTTCACTTGCAAGTCCCAAAATCCCAACTTGCGAAATC
The DNA here is from genome assembly GCA_010110895.2 of Picea sitchensis. Classification (NCBI taxonomy): domain Eukaryota; kingdom Viridiplantae; phylum Streptophyta; class Pinopsida; order Pinales; family Pinaceae; genus Picea; species Picea sitchensis. Next base: position 28,201 of record SNQJ01S0122268.1, on the reverse strand, counting down.
CTGAAATAGTATAGTGTATTTAGAGTTCGGTGTTTCGGAGTTTCAGCTCCTGGGAAACCCATGTGAAAGACCCCCTGTTCTTGCATATCGCAAAATCCCGATGGATGAGACCCCGAAATGACAATAGCGTGGATGAGTTTTGGTGTTTCAGTGTTTCGGCACCCAGGATACCTAAGGGTAAGATCCCTTGTACTCACCAGTCGCGAAATCCCGACTTGGGAAACCCCGAAATGGCATAGCGTGTCTAGAGTTTGGATGTGTCGAAGTTTTGGCACCCGGGAAACCAGGATGTGAGACCTCCTGTCTTCGCGTAGCCCAAAATCCCGACTTACGAAATCCTGAAATGATAGAGCGTGGACAGGTTATGATGTTTCGGTGTTTTGGCTCCCGGGAAACCCAGGTGCGAAACCCTCCTGTCCTCTCATATCATGAAATCCCGATATGCGAAATCCCGAAATGGATTAGCACACATGGTTTTGGTGTTTTGGCGTTTCGGTACCCGGGATCTCCAAAGGTCATTTTTCCTCGTGTTCGCTAGACATGAAATTTCGATGGATGAAACCCTGAAATCAGTTTGGCAGATATAGGGTCTTCAGTGTTTCGACACCCGGGAAACCACAGGGTAGGAGTCCCTCACCCTCTTATACCACAAAAAACCGGTATGCAAAACCCCAAAAGGTGGAGTGCCAGGCTTCAATCCGAGACGTTATTAATTGTGACGAACTGTTGGTTCCCTTTGGGTTTCGGCACCTCGAAAGCTAGGGAACCAAAAATACATGCTTCGCGATTTCCCGAATTGTAAAAGCCGATAGCACCTCTCTGGTAAGGTTTGTGGTTATCGCCGATGATCATATGGGTATGGATAAGGGATGGTAGGGTCTGCAACAAGCCTCATAGGAATTCAGGGATTCTGTTCCTTGGAGAAGAGAAGGAAAATACGAAAATTTTTAGTCTTTCGTAGTGGGTGTGTTACACTAGCCGACATACTCGGAGGCTTGCCTCCAAAGCTTGGGTAATTTTTACACCTTAGGGCCAGTTATTATCTTCCGGAGGTATATGTTTAGGCGACACCACAAACAATGTCACCAAGTACAGTGCAATTATTGAGTTGCTTCGTGACGCTCTGTCATTTGGTATCTCTCATCTCCGGGTCTATTTAGACGCTCAACTAGTTGTGTCTCAGTTAAATAGAGTCTACCATGTTTATGATCTGACTTTACACCGATGATTCCTTAGGGTACGTCTCTTAGAACGAAGCTTTGATTATATTACATATTTTCATGTTCCTAGGAGATTAAACCAAGTTACAGATACTCTAGCTAATCAAATTTTAGACTGGCATCTCACACACATATAAAAAGACATACACATAAACATGTAAATACATTTTTAAAGGAAAATATGATCCATAAGACACAAAAAGACATAAAAATCCATATATAATATCATAATCATCAGAGTACATAGGTGGACACAAGCACCTCAAAAAATATAACCAATAACAAGTCATGGGGCTTATTCCCTCAAAACATATATACAAGTAGAGCTCTCGACACGTGAAAAGTCTAGACTAACTAAGGTCAGGGCCTGTGGGCCCTGTTGTAATAATCAATAGCATTTTCCAAATGCTGGAACGGTTGGACCCATGTCCATGGTGCCCCCACTACATGAGGCTGCATAGATGGTGGTAGATCCTCAATCTCTGCCATGGGGATGGTGCGAGTGAGCGAGGTAAAATTTCACTCAAATTGTCTCAAAACCCTCTCAGCCTCATCGACTAGAAGCTCTCCTGCTTCTACTGGTCCCCCTGCAGCAGTAGGTGTGGCCCCTGGCCGAGGACGACGCCTGTTCCTCACATAATCTGTAGGTCGCATTGGTCCCACATCTACACACAATAGACACATATCTGTCAAATACTCTGGTATAAAAAAATGATATATATAAAAACAACATAAAAATTATATATGTTTCACAAAAAAAAAACCGATGCAAACTTACCCATCTTGCCTCGCTCTTCGCCTGGAGGTATAGGGATCTCAAGATCTCTCGAGAAATCAATCCCAACATAAGGATAATCCTCTATGACTGGGATCTCTCGTAAAAACCAAGCAAAAAAGTCAACATCAAAGGACTCATTCGTCCTTCCACCACCCTGTCATGGAAACAACGCTACCCATCTACAAACCGCAAGAAGAGAGGTCTGATGTCCTCGTACCACCACTCGAGGACTGAAACTAGGAATTCTTTCAAAGAAGAACGAGCATAAAATCGACGCCCCCCAAAAAAACCAAATTAAATTCATATATAAAGAATTAAAAGGCAACAGGAGGTAGTTTATACTTACTTGGTCCAGACGGATGGTCATTTCGTCCACTGTAGCTCCCAGAATCACCACTTTTACCAAAGGGGTTTTTTCGCTCCAGAGTCAATTTCCAAATTAGCAATGGTGATAGTGAGCTGCCAACTTCTATTTATAGACTTTTTGGCCCTTTTTTTTTGCTTTTTTGGCCCCCCTTATCATTTTCTCTGAATTGAAAACCATTTAGAGTGATTCAAGAGTTTCTATGGAAAGTTACATTCAGGTATCAGGACATTTTTTGGATTTTTGGGTCACTTTTGACTGTCTGTGGGTAAAAATATCAGATGGTCAACTTGAGCATATAAGTTAGGTTTCCAACCCTACTTTTGTATCTCCTTGTCTTTATCCCTTTTTCATAGGATCGATCCCACCAGGTTGCGACACAGAACCATCATTGCTTCTTTAGAAGTGTCGCGATTTGGTGGTAGAGCTTACCGGAACATGGATGCCCTAGGTAGATCCTGGTTGCACTATGGTGTCCATGCTGTCACTAATGACTGTAGGCTCGGGAGTCCTTTTAGTTTTGCTTGATTATGAGTTTGAGCCTCATTTGCATGACTCTTTTCCACTCTTGACCTCACCCTTGGGACTCCCAAAACATAACGGGTCTTCTTTTAAGCCCTTTTCAGACCCTCTAAACATGAAAAGATTGCCGAGCGATCTTGTGGCCTTTCATGCTCATTAAACTGAAATTTGAAGTCACATCTATTCGGTGGTAGTTTACCACTTTTTCGGTCTGAACGGTCAACTGTACGAACAAAGGTATACTCTAGAGGCCTCAGATCTCTAGAAGAGTACTCTCAGGTATAATTTTAACCCTTTTTCGGGCCTTAGGGACTAAATTTACGAAAAAGGAACCCCCATGGAGTCCATAGTTAATCTCTTTTCAGACTCCCTAAAATTGAAAAGATCGCCGAGTGACCTTATTCTTTCACACTCGTTAAAATGGTCCAGAAGAACATTCCTGACGGAGTCCATAGTTAAGATTTTCCAGACTCCTTAAAAATGAAAAAATCGTCGAGTGATCTTGTCTTGATCACACTCATTAAAATGGTTTTTAATAGACGTCTTGTCGGTGCTATTTTACCCATTTTCGAACCGATTAGACTACCTCAGAAAAAGGTACCCCATCGGAGTCTCCTTTTACGTTTTTTCAGACTCTCTAAATATGAAAAACTGTGGAGCTTATCTTCTCTGGGCTCGTTAAATTTACATCGAAGGATGTTACCATTGTGTGTTTTATTAATTTCATTTGCATACCCACATATTTGGCCTAATGCCGGCTCCATGTTGCTCTCAACTGAACCATCTGAAGCATGCCTTATATGCAAGCCCTGTAGCACTTTGCCTTTGCGTCTTGACACCTTTGGCCCCGGGAGGAATTTTTCCGAATGTCCTTGCTATGAACATCAGTCTTGTCCTTGCGCCCAGAACTAGTATGTTTTCTACACTCGTTCCTCCTTTGTAACGTAGAATTCTTTTATTCTTTTTTCAAGCTTTTCAAAATTATTGAAAAAGACAAAAAAATCAAATATACCCCAAAAAGAGGAAGGGAAAATATTTTCTTTTTATTAGCAGCACAATAAGTCGCCCTTGGAAAAAGCACATCCTTCCATTTGTTATTCAATCTCTGGGATTTAATATGACCTTAGGAAGCTATTTTCTCTACATAGAGTTGTGTCCTCCTCCATTTGGTTATTCTTCCAAACATATGGAGAGTTTGAACTGCCTCCTGCATCGTGAACTTATGTCAATGCCATGCTGTCTGAGTCTCATCATTGGTCGTGATATTGTCCAAGGGAAGTTTTTACCAAGCCTGAGACGACCTCTTTGTAGTTTGTCTCTTTCCCTCATGCCTGGGAATCCCGAAAGTCCAATCAAGTCTTTGTTCGAAATCAATGTAGCCTTCAGTCTGATCATCAAGATTCTCTAGTCCATGATCGACGAGCTGTCAAAGACCTCTAGGTAGTGAAGCCGTACACTCATATTACCCTCCTACCTAAGTTTTGAATATTTTTAAGTTGTTGCTCGAGCTCTGAAGACCTCATCTCCAGCCATCAGGCCTTATCAACTTCTAGAAGATGGATACTATACATGTATATCTTTTTTTGATTTCAAGATGTAGCTCCACTGTGTATTGCTCGTGGCTACACTTTATATAGTTATATGACATGGATCTACAGTGTATTTGATTGGTAGCCATGATTTTATTTCATCCCGAGCATGGGTATGCCCGCCTCGGTGATGCATTTATTATTTTGTAGATGGCACCTCCCAATTTCTGGTCCCTGGGCTCACTTGTTTGGAACATTGGTGAAGATTGATAATGTATTTTGGCCATCAGATGCTCTTCTAGCCTCACACATTATGGGGCATCTGTTATAAACCTATTTTGCACCAGACATGCTTACCTAGCATCAGGCCATCTCAGATTCCTTCTTTTCCAAAACACTACTGAACAACTCTTCTTAAAAACCCCTTTTATAAAGGCCCACACACGCTGCTCCATTACTGCACGGGTGTACATGCTAGCCGACCCAAGACAACCTGCATGTACCTACAAAAGCACGGAAAAATGAAAGTTGCTGATGGAACACACAACTTTGGGAAAGTTAACTAAACCTTTCGGCCATGTATGGTAGGTCATTCGACCAAATACCTAGCTCTTTCTAGCCTATAAAAGAAGGGGTAGGGGTCCCGTTTGAAGGGAGCAAAATCATAGTAAAGAGACTATACCCGATTGAGCATTCCCTTTGTCCCAACCTTTAGCCATCCTTGTGTAAAGAGAAGTATAGAGAAAAGCAGTTGGAAGACAGTGGAAGAAGAGCCCAGGACTAGGATCGAGGAACGATAACCAACTTTATCATTGTAAGGTATCATTGTGAAGTTAATAAAAGAATTGCTTTTCCTGTTCCGCCATATGAGATTGTCATTATTTGAATATTGATTGCACGATTGATTAAATCTCTAACCCCTTAGTTCATAGATCAAATGCATGTGGAGTTCTTTGTTTGTATTTTGTGAATGCAGGTCAACATTGGGAGGAGAGTTGAATTCAAAGAACGACCAAGTGCAAAAAGGGATCAACATCAAACACAAAAAATAAGGTACGTCAACTTAATCCCTTAAGCCTTGTATTTACATATGAGTAATGGGGGTTTAGGCATAGGATGATGGTAAGAAGTAAGAATATTTAGGTCATTTCTGCATGCATGATAAAAACCCTTAGTGCTAGTCCGTAGGAGGGATTTCCCACCCACAACAATGAGTTTTGGCATAGCCATGTACTATTGTTTCAAATATAGGTTCAAAATCATTGCCATCATTAATAGAATCTAAAGGATCCATGTTTGAAAATTGATTAATGTGCTCTTCGATGATTTTTTTTAACATTTCTTCCCATTCATTATTGAAAAGAACATGTTTGTTTTTGTAGAGTGAAGTGTTTCATAAGTAATGAAGAGAAATCATAACATTTTTTGGTTGAACCTTATCAAACAAGTAGGCATTCCTATATTCAAATTTCCCTTTTAGGATTACTACAATTTTCATTGGTTCAAAATATTGGGTATGTGTTATATTCTTTGCCTCGGCAAGCGTGTCACATTTTTGCCTCATTTTTTGTGTTGCCTCGATTTTTGTGTCCATTGTTGGGCGGTTTTTCAGCACATGGTTTTTTGTCGATGGTTTTCTATTTTCGGTTAAAGAATTAGGGTTGTTGACTAATCCAAGTCATTGGGTTAGGGTTTTGGATGTCGTTGGATCCTATATGTATAATGTATTGTAAACAATGTATCACTATGAATGGATATAGAATATACTATTTTTCCCAGTTTGGGTTTCCAGGGGAAAAATCTATGTGTAATGTTTGTATTTTCCATTGTATATTTTATGTTCTTTTACTGAAAATTTGTTTGCAGTAAATATTGTACAAGGTTCAAATCTACATTTGGTATTAGAGCTTTGTTGTCTTCAGGGGGGTGCCTTTGTGGTCAATGGTTTGGCTCAAGACTGTGATAAGCTTTGATATAGTGGGAGATCGGTGGTATTGATTTTTCAGGTGAAAATAAATGGCAAGCAATTCGAAAATGGAAATCGAGGAGTTTAATGGGAAAAGTTTTGAGTTGTGGAAGCTCACTATGGAAGATCTGTTGGTGGACAGAGATCAATGGATCATGGTATATCCAGGTACTACACCTACAGGAACTTTAGCAGATCACTGGAATAAGTTGGATCGGAAGGAGAAGAGCACAATCTGACTGTGTTTCTCATATTTAGTATTATTGAATGTGTCAAAGGAAGCTACAATGAAGGATTTATGGGATAAGTTGGGGAAGTTGTATCAATCTAAGTCCCTAGTAAATAAACTATTTCTGAGAAAGAAGTTGCATAAGTTGAGGATGAAATATGGAGACTCAGTGGCAGAGCATTTGAACGCCTTCAATATTGTGGTAAGTCCGTTAGTATCCATTGAGATTAAAATTTCAGATGAAGATAAGTGTATCAGTTTATTGTGTTCTTTACCGGACTCATGGGATAGTCTGGTTGTGGCCATATGTAGTAATAGAACTGCCTTGAATTTTGATGAAGTAGTCTCATCCTTGTTGTCAGAGTAGATGAGATGGAACAATATGGAAAGACAGAGCACAAAGGCATTATTTGCAAGAGGACGCTCCCATGAAAGAAATAGATCTAAGTTATCAAGTGGGAGATTCAAGTCTAAGGGTAGATCTAAATCTCCTAGAAAGTTTGTAAAGGTATGTTATAGGTGTGGAAAACAAGAGCACTACAAGAAGCAGTGTAGATCCAAAGTTGACAAAAAGAAGGGATCTGAAGAATCTCCTTCTACAGAAGAAAATACCTCCAAGGAAGAAGGAGGGAATGTGTACTTGGCTTCTTCAAGCACACATGCAGATCATGAGGCATGGTTGGTTGACTTAGGTGCATCCCTTCATATGAATCCTCACAGGGAGTGGTTCTGTGAATATGAAAGGTATGATGGAGGTAATGTTTTCCTAGGTGATGACTCGAAAACCAGAATCATAGGTCAAGAAAAAGTCAAGTTGAGGCTCATATATGGAAGGATTATAACACTACCCGGTGTTCTTCACATCCCAATATTGGCCAAAAATTTGATTTCTGTAAGAAAAATGGACGATGCAGGGGTAAAAACAATATTTGAAAAGGAAAGAGGAGAAATGGCGTTGTTGAAGGGAGTTTGGTTTGGAACTCTGTATAAGCTGCAAGGAAGCACTATCGGTGATTGGTGTAATGGTTCCATTGTTCCTGATATTTGAGTTGAAGAAGAAATAACTCCTACAGTCTCTGGAGAAAAGTTTATGTTGTGGAATCAAATACTGGGGCATATTGGAGAGAAGGGTCTTTGACTACTACACAGTAAAGGTATGGTTGAAGGTATGTCTAACTTCTCTCTGGATTTTGATTTATGTGAAAATTGTGTATATGAGAAGCAGAATCGGGTAAGATTTCCCTCTGGTGCATAGAGGGCAGAAGGAATTTTACAGCTAGTTCATAGTGATGTTTATGGACCTGTATCGGTCCCATCATTGGGAAAATCTGTGCATTGTGTCTCATTTATAGATGACTTCTCAAGGAATACTTGGATATGTTTCCTCAGGAAGAAATCTGAAGTCTTTGAGGTTTAAAGAGTTTAAGTCTCTTGTTGAGAATCAAACAAATAAAATAATTAAGGTGTTGAGGACCCACTCGAAATAATTTCATAAAACAGATCAACATTTATGTTAGAAAATTTTACTCGGTTTCTGAGCAAATTAGGAATCAAACACTTCACCCCATCCACCTATTACCCTCAAAGAAATGGGTAAGCATATTCAACCAACAAAATCCTGATTAGGATCTTGAAAATGATTATTGACGATAAGCCTCGCCAATGGCATACTCTTCTCACATATGCATTATGGGATGATCGCAAAACCACCAAAAATAGCACTGGCCACACTCCTTTTCAACTTTTATATGGTCAAGAAGCCATTATGCTTGTCGATCTTGAACTCACATCTCTATGTTTAGCAATGTAGAATGAAGAATTGAATTCTAATGATATTTACCAAAGGATGAATGCTCTGCTAGCCTTATAAGAACACAAAAACCATGCATTGGAAAATCTAAAAAAAGGCAACAAACAATCAAGAAGTATTTCGATAAGCGTACCAAATCTGTCAAGTTTAAAGTCAATGACAAAGTCTTGCTTTAGGACTCTGCACATGTTGATGAAGGCAAGCACTCCAAATTCCAAAAACTCTGGCTAGGTCCTTACAAGATCACTCTAATAGTCAGAAATACTACTTACATGTTAAAGGACTTTGAATAACAATTATTCTCCTTTATGACTAATGGATCACATTTGAAACATTATGTTGAGCCTAGATAACTGCTACATTTTCTAAATCAATGTTTCTTGTAAATATCATTTTAGCTTGTACAATTGCTTTGTTTTTTTGCACTTTATTTCATCAATTATGTTTCTTCACTTTTAGTTTTTCTTGAGGTTTGATTGGAACTTTATTTTTCATTTCACTATAGCTTTATTTCTTTACTCTCGATTTTGTGGACTTTATTTTAGCCTGATTTAGATGAGTCATGTACATCCACAAATTTTCCTTGCTTGTAGAAGTATTCCTGAGTATTGATAAATAGCTGGAATATTAAGAAAGACATCACTTGCGGTCTACATCCTTGTATCATGCTGCATCTATAACCACTATGCTTAAGCTTGAGTTCTAAGGATTTTTTCCCTCTCTCATATTTTCCTTTTCTACTTTCCGCCACCCCAGTTAAAAAGAGCATACCATAGAAACAAATAAAAATTTCGAGTATAAAAAAAAACAACATTCTCTATCTCCAAAACCAAAGAGCTCGGTTCAATCCAATACTATATTGCCTTCCCTGTGGAGACACCAGTGTTGAATCTTAAAATTGTCATGAAGTAACCAACCTGCAAAGAATTGCAAGGCACATAGATTTTGAAACACACACACACACACACACACACACACACTCAAAGTAAACTAATAAGTGGGACCCCCTATGGTGTTGTTTCAAAAAACATTCAAAGAGGTGCCCCTTAAATAATACTTGGGACATGATGTGATTAGAAGGCATGCATTTTATTGATACATATGAGCTTGGTTTTTTCTTCTCAGTACATGTGATTGATAACAATTTGCATCAAAAGATTATTGAAATTCCTAATGCAATTCTAATTTTTAGCATTAATGTTGTGCATAATCGCCATCAAAACAAGATTCACAATTGTTATGTTCGCAAGTATGTGGTTTCAAATGGTAAAAAAAGGGTCATCATATTTCTTACTAAGTGTCATGCCATTTTATACATGCTTATGATAAGTTTTATTTTTCAACTCCTTGATAAATATGATGCAATTTATTTGAAAAGGGGTGTTCAATTTTCATATGCATATGGTATGTCGATCATATGTATATAATTTATTACAGGTATAATTTTCGACACATATCATATGATTTACAAGAATTGAATGGTATCGAATTTTCTGTTGGAAATTGTAATGGATTTGAAGGTTTTTGTATGGTAAATGTTTGACAACGTTAGCGTATATGGGATATATTACACGACTTGACTACAAACTATTCAAAGGAGAGTGTTATGGATATTAAATGAGGTATATAGAAACATATATGGCATGTGAGGTTGTATGACATGGCATACACTTGGAATTCATTGGATGCATGATATTTTGACATGGTAATTTCTTCAGGTTTGTAAAAGATTAATTTTGACTGCCACCCTAGTGCGACATGACCAACAATTATTTCACTTTGGTTGTTTTGGGTTACCAGCTTTGGGGTTTTGGAATTCGATCCACTTTTCATTTAAAGAAGGGTTTGATAACTGGGATGTAACTGCTGTACCTAATTTGAAGGCAAATAAGTATCACATAACTCCAGGTACAAGGGTTTTGACTCCCTTTCATCTAACATTGTTATTTACTTAATAATTTATTCATGGCTCTCTGAATGATGTGCTGTGCTTGTTCATTAGATTGCTTTTATGTTTCGATATCTTCATTTTTAAATTTGAAAGACAATGTTCTTGGCTAGATGAGAATGTATGGGCTCGAATAGTTGAAGTAAAATCATGTTAACGAAGAGTTGCAGGCGCTGGTTGTTGAAGCTATCCACAATTTTTCCTTCATTTACTATCTCTGTGTTGGGAATATCTATCTTGACTTGTTCTGTTGTTTACCATCCAAGATCTCATCTTGACGGTCCTGTAGCTCACATGTTTAGTTTTTTTTCATTATCATATACAAAAGAGTTTCATTTCCATCCATGAGTTTGTTTATTCATTTGATTTTGAGACTCCACAACCTCATGCATAGTATTCAGTGAACAAGGGTTTAAAATATAGTTTTTTTATTGACTTAGTGTGGGGTTTATTGATTGAATGGTTGAAGGGTTGCGACCACTGGTTGTTGTGCTTTGCGCAACTCTGTTTTCATCTTCAATATTAGATGTTGCAAGTATTTTTGATAAACCCATGACTTTTCTAATGTTTATTAATTAGAATTTGGCTTGATGGTCCCATAGTCCATAGGTTTAGTTATTTCATATGCAAAGGAGTCACATGAGATTATGGGTTTTATATTTTCTTGAAATTTTATACTCTAAAAACTAATACACAACACTCAAGGAATAATATTTGAAAATATGAGTTTGATTACGAACTGGGTTTGTAATTCTTGCATGCGAGCCCAACCAAGTTTAAAAACAAGAGATTTTTTGTTTTAAACCCCTGACATGCTTAAAGTTTGTTATCACATGAGTCATCACATTCAGTCACTTCACATGTGTATGGAAATGATCAGAAATTTGCTAAGGCTGGTTCATCAGTTGGGAAAAATGAAAGGGACAAAAGTAGTCATGGCAAGAGAGGGGAAACCTCTCACAAAAAATATGTTTTTTCATGATTTTTTTGGCATCTGTACATGAAATTATTTGCACTTCATTTTGGACAACATATTATTTTTTACACCTTATGTTTTGGACAAAATGTTATTTGGGACAACTCATATTTTTGACAGTTTTATATTTTGGGAAGCCCTATGTTTTCTATGCTGCATGTTTTGCATAGATTTATATAATGGTTAAATTTTGATAAATTTTGATAAATGACAAGGGGTTTCTTATGGAAATTCCATCTTATGCATGGAAATGACATAGATTGTATGATGTGGAAGTTGATGTGTCTTGCATTTAAAGTGGAAGTTATAAGGAGGAAATAGTTCATTAATTGGTTTAAATGAAATAGGGGGTCCCCACTTATTAGTTTTATTTAGTACCCTTATCATATTCAAATTATTATTATTATTCATTAATTTACTTGACATCTCTCCTATTAACTAACTAATTTTTAGTTAGTGAGTTAACTAAAAGTGGTTGAATGATTCAACTACCCTGGAGATGTTTAAAGGAGTAAGATGGACAAAGTAAAGAAAGAGACAACACATTGTTCTGATAAGGGTTTGTTGAAGGTGAAAAAAATCTAGGACCAATGAGCATTGAATTTTGATATGCTTGTAGGTTGATTTTTTTCTTGATAGTCTGCAGACTTCTTTTGGTTTCTGGATTGGGTTCTCAATACTAAATAGGATCCTTGTGTAGAGTCATAACAGAGTGCAAGTTGTGGATGTTGGCTTATCATCCTTGGTCTAATTTGAAGGCACCAATGGTCTATGTGTGTGGTACCTTAGAATGCTAAACTTTCATTTGGTACATACTTTAAAAGTGTGTGAAGTGTATTGGTTGTTAGAGAATGAATGAATAAATTCATTGATGGTTTTTCAACTCTCCTGGTCTTTCTTATTTCTATCATATTATGTGATTTTGCTTATTTTTTAAATTATTATTTAAAAAAATCAGATTTCTTTATTTCAGTTTGCATTTGACAAATGATTTTAAAAAACAACAGTTGGTCTTTAAGTTAATAACTTGAAGGTAAATTGATCTTGCAATGAGGCTATAAATTAGGGTGATAATCCCACCTATCTTGTCTTAGCCAAAAAAGATTCGAAAAAGTGTTGCGAGGAGGACTTCCATTTCTTTTACTCAACAAAATGCTCAACAAATTAAATTTTTAGAAGCCTACCTACTTGCTGAAATAATGGATGGTGAATGAAGTAAAATTAAAAAATCATGAACAAAAATGAAAAGGAATTATTATGTATAGGGTAAGAATATTTTGCAGTGATCAATATTGCAAGAAGTACTTGAGGAACCTCCCATTTACAGGACCCCAAACAATTCTCCATCCAGTAGAGTTAAATCATAAGTGTTGTTATCTTGGGATGCAATCACTTGGAAGGGTCCAAGCCAAATATTGTCAAACTTTCCATGTTTCCCTTTAGCTTCTCTTTGGGAATCCCATTTCAAGATCAAATCCCCTATCATAAAATTTCTTTCTTTGGTCCTTTTTCCAATTGTTTCTTTTATTTTTGCTTGGTGAACTTGGTAATTTATCTGAACTTGTTATCTTATCTATTGGACTTCAATCAACCAATTAATTATTCATTGCATGTCATCTGATTCTTCCTCTTCCGCTTGTAGTAGTTTCATCACAATGAGGCTGAGTTAAATGGGAAAAATGGCTTCCAACCCATACACCATATGAAAAGGGGAAGTTCCAATGGCCTTATTGATGCTAACTCTGTCCTCCCAAAAAACATATTTCAGGTGGGAATCCCATGCCTTCTTATTGTGAGATACCATTTTATTGATAACTTGACAAGGTTCTTATTGGAGGATTCAACCAAACCATTTCCTTGTGGATAATAAGCAGTAGAGTGTCCCAACTCAATGTTATAGTCCTGGAAAAACTTAACCAATTTGGTATATTTGAATGCTTGAGAATTATCAACAATGATCTTTCTTGGGCACCCAAATTTGGCCAAAATGTTTTCTTTTAGGAACTTTATGATGATTATATTAGTGGCTATGCTTGTAGGTATGGATTCTACCCATTTTTTGAAATAATCTATGGTTGTCAAAATTCATTTGTGCTATCCACTTGAATTCATATTAATCTCACTAATGAAGTCTAATCCCCACCACTGAAAACGTGTCTCAACTTTAATTGGTTTTAGTGGGAGGGGAAACAACTTCTTCTTTCCTACAAAAAATTTACATTCTACACATGCTCGAACCAAGCAATTTACATCATAAAATAAAGAGGTCCAGTAATACATAGCTTTGAGGATCTTGTATGCAGTGGATCTCTAAGCATGGTATCCCCCCCCACACCCTTATGAAATTAAATGATTATGCCCTCAATTTGTTCTTCAGTGAGGCAATTTAGTAGTATTCTCCCCGGGTCCTTCCGAAACATATTTTCCCTTAAAATGTAATACTTTACAACCTTAATATTAATAGACCTAGCCCCGGCTTTATCCCATGCTGGCGAGCAACCAAAATTTTGCAAGTAAATGATAATGTCTTTATACCAATCAGACTGAGAAAATTTGTCACTTACCTCTAAGGATGGTTCTTGTGTTTCATCCTCTTAAGACTCTGCTACTACGATCATGTTGGTTGATAGTGTGTTGAAGTCCAAAAATTTGCAGTTAGATTCAACCAACAATTTTTCTAGTCCTTGTCCTTTTACTAGTTTTTTGGGATTGAACTCCACGTTATACTCTTGAATCTTAGCGATCAATTTACCTCTTTTTCCTTCACTTTCAGGCAATGTGACAATGTCCTTTATAATAATGGTAGGTACACAATCCAATATCTTAGAGTGTAGTATATAATCTTTGAAATCTTTTAATGCTTTGACTAATTCATCAGCCTGCTTTTCCATGCTACTATACTTCAACTCAACATCTCTCAAGGCCTTGCTAAAAAAGACTATGGAATGTTCTTGTTTTTATTCATTGTTCTACAACAACAAAAAAACTATAGTATGAACCGACATGAAAGAAAAAATGAGAAAATATCTATCATAATTTGGGATGATCAGAATTGGAGCTTTTCCCAAGGCCGCTTTGATATGCTAAAAGGATTCTTTAGCTTCAACTATCCACTTGACTTCATGGTACTTTTTCAACATGTTGGTAATATGCTTTACCATTTCAGCCAAATTGGGGACAAACCTTCTAAGAAATCCTATTTTACCTAGGAAAGAGTGTACCCATTTCTTGTTCCTAGGTTGAGCAATTTGTTTGATTGCCTCCACACTTTCTATATCTATCTTCACCCCTTTTTTGGATACTATATGGCCAAGAATATTTCCTTATTCCATATCAAAATAAGACTTTTTTGGGTTCAAGGAAAACCCAAAATTGCTACACTTCACAAAGGTTTGCCTTAATGCTTGATGTGATCTTCATCTATATTGGAAAAAATAGTCACGTCATCAAGTTATATGGCAATGAACTTGTCTCTCTCACCCAAAAAACAAATTTTCACAACTCTCTGAAAAGTTTCTCCTGCATTCATCAAACCAAAAGGAATTTTTTCATACACAAAATTCCCCCATGGTGTTGTGAAGGCTTTCTTCTCTTTGTCATCTAGGTGCATGTCCACTTGGTTGTATCCTAAAAAACCATCCATCATGGATATCCTATTTCCCCCTACTAATTTCTGTAGTATATGATCCATCTCAGGCAGGGGGTAGTTATCTCTTAATGAACATTTATTTAGGTTCTTGAAGTCTACACATAGCCTTATCTCCCCACTCTTCTTCCTCGCTAGAATTGAATTAACAAACCATTCAGAATATCTTAAGGGAATAATAATCCAGGCATCTAATAGTTTTCTCACCTCTTTCTCAATGGTAGTCAAAATAAGAGGATTAAATTGCATGGGATTTTTCTTGAAAGGATTAGTTCTAGGCTTGAGGGGTATTTGATGTTGTATGATATTGGTATCATAAGTTTTTAGGTCCTCGTATCTCCATGCAAAAACATCCATGTACTCTTTGAACAACTACAACTACTCTTCCCTATGATCATTAGGAATATTTTTGGACAACTTAATATATTTAGGATCTTTTTCCAGTCCCAATATTTTATTCCTCAATGCTATCATCTTTGGGGAGGACAAATGGTTTGATAGGTACATCATTTCTATCAAACAACTATTCTAAAGGCACTAGTGCTTTGGGAATAGAGTTATTCTTAAGTTGCAAGACTTTATGATCAACCA
>SNQJ01S0122268.1:0-12612 GCA_010110895.2 Picea sitchensis | reverse complement strand
TTATGTAGGGAAAATAGCACTTTAATAACTTGATCATGAATGAGATTTCTAATTAATTACATGTATAGCTCGATGTGTTTGTTGCATTGATGTTGAAATGGATATTTGCAGATCTTGATGGCAGTATGATTGTCGCACTAGAGGGTGATCGGATTCTATTGATGGAATCCAAAATCTGAAAGGATTTGTCAAAGACAAAATTCTTCTTGACTTGTATTAACCACTACTTAGTACTTTTCTTCTACTGAATAAAGAGAAATAGATTTTTGTTACTTATAAGCCCAAGTGATAGGTCTGAAACCAAGGATGAAAACATAACTTGTGTTATACTTTCGATCATCAAGGTTGTTCGCTCAGTATAAATCAATGAAACCAACCAACAAAGGATTCCTCCCTAAACTATAATATATCCCAAAATGAAATGTACCTTGTACATACTGAAGTAAACTTTTTCTTTCTTTCCAATTGCTTTCATGGTGTGTTTGTGTATACCTGGAAACAAGACCAACAATAAAGGAAATATCAGGATGGGTATGATTCAAATATATGTAAGTTTTAAACCTTTTATAGTAATTCAATGCACACATAGATTCTTAACACAGAAAACAAAACAATTGTAATCACACATTTAAACAGATATTTACCCTAGAAAACCAACAATGATCCCTTGGAATCTGAAAAACCCATAATCCATTAAACCTAGATTAGAACTCAATCATACTTCCTTAAATGGAATTACATCACCATGGAACACAAAATCATGTTCCATAAAACCACCAAAGGAGAAAACCATACTGAGAAAAATTGTTCGATTGAAACCTATCGATGATTTTTTTTCTCCAAAGGGCCCTTTGGGCCCCCTTGCAAACCCCCTCCCACTGAATCGTGTGCAAATAAAATAATAGATTCCCAACAATATTATAGGCTACCAACTAATTGACAATACAAAGTGGCATCAACTTCTGTAGTAGTACAAGTGGCAACAAGTTTCACACCAGACTATAAGGGAGAGGGCGTTGGCTTATAATATTCCATGTGAAAGCGGTGAATAAGGTCACAAGAAGACTTATAATAGGAAAGGAAAATACCTTATTTAGTTTGGAAAACTTGGAGGCCAAGGAAATAATGAAAATAGCCTAAGTCTGTCATTTCAAATTTCATTTTATGGCTAGAGTTTGACTACTAGTGAGGATAAGGTCATCAACATAAAGAACAAGTATTATGATATGGATTCCTAATTTTTTGGTATAGACATTAGGGTTAGAATGACATCTAGAAAATTTGGTGTCAAGAAGATGTTGGGCCTCAGAAATGTCACTTTTATATCCTCTTTTCCCTTCACTATTCCTTATATTTCATCGTCCCACTAACCTTCCATCATACCATTTCCATAATGATACTTGGGTTTCTCCTTATTATTTTCCATTGTATTCATTTTAGTATTATAAGCGAATTTGTGATTAAATATTAGAAAAATAACATATTTTCATGATATATCAAGGTTGGATGAGTTTGATGATGTGTGCAGGTATATGTGAAGATTTCAACAAAGTCGAATATTACCACCTAGCCTCAAATTCGAATTTCATCTTCAAGCTTTGAAGATTTGAAGAATATTTGGGACAATCATTCAAGCATATTCAAAGGAGAAGATAATGGAGATTTTGATAGGATATCTTATCCAAGATATGTGTGGAGGATTTGAAGGAATAAATTGAGAGAATAGTGGATCTGTAATTATGACACTCTTCAAGACTCTCATGTATATAAGAGAGTGTTCTCTCTTCATGAGGGCATCATGTTATTCATAATTGGGGGATTAGCTTGAGAGTTAGAGGATCATCATGTAATTCATAATTTAGTCTTGTAATTAGGAGAAGGGGATTCTTAGCTTTGTTATTCATTCATGATTTGTCATTTGACTCTTGTAATATAATTTGAGATTGATATATTGTGTGAGCTCACATATGTATTTTGTCATTCAACTCTTCACATGTTGTATTGCTTTCCTAGTTAGTCCTTCAATGTTTTCCTAGATTAATTTCATTTCAGTAATTTAGATTAGATTACTTTCACTTCAGTCCTGCATATATAGTGTGTGTGCTTTGTAATCCTACGAACCTCAGATTGAAAAATTAAATAGTTGGGCAAAGTACTACAACAGAATTAAACGACAATATTTATGCCTAACAGAAGAAAGCTATCCATTTTTTCATACCAATATTGAAGAGCTTGCTTAAGAACATAGAGAGATTTCTTAAGGAGGCATACAAGGCTAGAGTCATTATGGACATAGCCAAGACGTTGTTCCATGTAGATTTCTTATTTTGAATCCTCGTGTAAGAAAGTGGATTTAACATCCATCTTATGGACCTCCCATTTAAGTGAGGCAAAAAGGGATAGAACAAGGCGGACGTAATTCATTTTGGCTATGGAGGAAAAAGTTTCATTATAGTCAATGCCTTCAACTTAAGAGAATCCTTTGGCTACTGATTGGGCCTTGTGTCTTTTAACACTTCCATTTGAAGCATACTTAGTTTTATACACCCATTTGCATCTGACAAGTTTTATTCCTTTGGAAAGAGGTACAAGATACCAAGTATCATTTCCCATTAAGGAACAAAATTATTCATTCATTGTTGTGTCCCAATTTGGATGGACATAAGCTTCTACAAATGTATCTAGATGATGAGTGTATGAAACTTGAGCCAAAAGAGAAGAGGCTCAATAGAACTGTGAATGTTTCCAATGTTTATCTTAAGGATCACCAACTAATTATCATGGTGAATGGCCCCATCTAGGAAGCGGTGGTTTTTGTGAAGGTTCATGTTCAATGGACTCATCTGGAGGAATGTGAGTAGGTGGAGGTGGGTTTTCATCCTCACTATCATCAACTAAAGAAGAAAACCAAATAGGAATAGAATATGGCACAGACGTTGAAGATGGATCACAAGTCTAAGATGGCACAAATGTTGAATTAGGCTCATTGGACAAGATATTTTCATCAAATTTAACATCTCTTCTAACAATAATTTCATTTGAATGATGTTTAAGAAGTCAATATCCTTTGACATATTCAGAATATCCAACAAAAATGCACTTCTCACTTTTAGGTTGTAATGCTTTCCTTTTCTCATCTGAAATGTGAGCCCATACTCTACTACTAATACATGAAAGTGGCTTACATCTAGCTTAATTTTAGTCAATGGTTCTTCCAATGTTATTTTTTTAAAGTCGTTGTGGGAGTGTGATTTACAATGTAATTTTTATAGTTGATGGCTTTTTCCCAACATTGAAGACTTGATCCTTTAGATTGGACCATACAATTAGCCATTTCCTTTAATGTGTGATTCTTTCTCTCTACAACACCATTTTGTTGTGGTGTATAAGGAAAAGTATGTTGCATTTGAATTCCCTGTGTATTGTAGTAACTTGTAAATTTGTTGTTCACATATTCACCTCCATTATATGTTCTTCACCTTTGAAGTTGATTTCCATATTTTTTTTCCACAAGGTCCTTCTAGGCCAAAAACATGTCAAAAAATTCACTCTTAAGTTTTAAGAAGTAAACCCAAGTGCGTATGGAGAAGTCATAAAGGAAATATTAGAAGTACTTGCACCCAGGGAAAGAAGGATAAGAAAGTGAATCACACAAATAACTATGAAAAAGTTTCAAAGGGGTCGAGGCATGTTTGTCAAAATTGTCCCAATGATGTTTTTCAAGAACACAACCGGCACACACACCATCTTTGCAAGAGATGAGAGGGATACCAATCACAATATGTTGATTACATAGTTGTTGCAATGAGTGATATTTAAAATGACCAAACCTCCCATGCCAATGTTCGCTCAAGTCATAACTATGTGCAACAAAAATTGATGGAAAATATGATGACCCAAAGTTGTCAAATTTGTTCAACCTGGTAATATCATCAATAAGTCAAGTTGTTAGGACATGATTAGGATCTTTTAAATCCTTGATTAAAACTTGGTGAGGTGAAAACTCTATTTTTTTACCTTCACATGAATGAGTGATATGATAAACTGATAGAAGGTTGCAATAAATACTTGGAACACATAATACATTATTGAAATGGTCATTATCTACTTGAATTGTTCTAAACCCTACAACACTAAGAGATCTATAATCACCAACAAATATTTGACATTTGGTGTTGAATTCATTTAGAGCATAAAAAATGGCTTTCTCCTTAGCCATATGATAAGATGCTTCAGAATCAATAAGCCACTCATCAGAAGAAGAAGTAGATGTTCCATTGAAGGAGAAACCATAGGAAAAAAGTGAATGTCTATGAGAAGAAGAGTTAGAAGAAGAAGAATCAAGATTTATGTTGTCCTTAGTCATTGTTTCTTCTAAGGCTTCGATATTTTTAAAACATTTAGACTCCATATGACCACCTCGCCCAAAAAAGTTGCAATTCCTATCAGTCTTCTTACTTTTACATTTCTCTCCTTTGTCACCATTAAGAGTAGAAGCTGGTTGAAAGGGTTTGGGACCCTTTTTTTGCTTATTGTTGTGAGGATGTTTCTTCTTGGGATTCTTAGATTTATGTTTCTTTTGGGCCACTAATGATTTGTTATATGTACCTACAATGTTGATCACTCCAAGTTGAAAAATCTTATTGTTGGTACCATTTTCATTCCTATCAAAGAAATGAGGATTTGATGAACTGGACAAGCCAAGATTGGGAAAGTTAGTGGCTCAAAATGAGCTTCCAGAGCCCCTGAAATAGTTGGGAGTCAAATTATCCTAAGGAATATGGAAGAATACAGCAGAAAATCCATTCCCTTGTGTGCATAAAGAAAAACTTAATCCCTCGGGGCTTGTCGTAGTCCAAAAGGGGGCTTGTCGCAGTTCAAAGGTGTTTTTCGTAGTCCAATAGAGGCTTGTCGCAATTCAAATTTGTTTTTAGCAGTCCAAAAGGGGCTTGTCATAGTCAAAACGGCTTATCGTGCATCAAAAGAGCTTGAGCACCCATAGCTAGAGGCTTATCATGAGACCACTACATAAAATCAAGCATCAGTAACTTTCGGGACCCGGATATATTGGAGAGATGCAAGTGAGGAAGATCAATGGCCAGCATTCAGTTTCAGAGTCCCCTCGTCGGAGTCCAACTTGAAGCCTAAGCCTTGAGCACTTTGATGAGACCCCTCCAATCAACAGCCCAGATTTAAGTAAGCACATCCCCCATCAATGGTTCAGATATGATCTCGGATCTCGCAGTCTCCTAGAAATATGGCAAGTTTGTCTTCCACATCAATTCCAATGCGGATCACTAAGAAGGTGCCAAGTGTTTAGAGTGATTTCAACATGATAAAGTTCATGCCTTGGCCAATTTTTTTCTCTTAATCGAGCTAGATCGACGACCCTCGTGCATCGTTGGACTACTCCTCGCAACCCTAGATCAATGGTCATAATTCAACATTGGATTCCCCTCGTCGAATTCATGTTCGAAATATCGACCCTGAAGACTCTAATAAAGCACCTCCAATGGGTGGACCAAATCTCATCACATCACCAATCGTGTCCCAAGAGATCATCGGCTCATATTTTATCGATTGATCTTGCAGCCTCCTGGCTAGATGTCACGTTAGCACACTATTGAAGCATTTTCAGGGCCAACTAGAGGTTTCCACATGGAGATGGAGAATCCACCACATGCATAGGTAAAAGTCACAAATCTTGGTGACAAATATCTTTCTCCTTAGCCACGTCAGTACCACCATGGGACAATAGAAATTCACCATGTGTCTGGGATGGCATCATCATGATGATTCTTTCCTTAGTCAAATTTTGTTTTTGACCATGCCACATCAAGGGATCTCATTTTTTCTCATATCTCTAATGTACGGTCGATATTTACTTCACAGTTCTCTCTTCAAAATCCCATTCGAAACTAGTCCTACAGCACTCCAAAGAGGCACCTCTGATGGATGGTTGAGATTTACTCCGCAGTTCCCTTTTTGGAGTATCGTTTAAAACTAATCCTACAAAACCCTAAAGAGGCACCAGCAATGGATGGTGCCGATATACTCTTATACCTTTTCAAGTATGACCAATCAATGATCTCAATCTGCTCCTAGGTATAAAAACCTCCTGGCCAGGTGTCATGTCAGCCTGCCAACAGAGCACTGTTAGAGAAAATCAACAGTTGTCATGTCAATGGGTGGAGCCCACTGGATGCATAGGTAAATGTCTCAAATATGGGTGACATGTGTCTTACCTATCTTCCACATCATGCACCATTGTAGACCAGTGAGAAGATGTTACGTGTACAGGATGACATCAGCATAATATTATTCATGCCTTAGCTGATTTTTTCTCTTTGGTCGCAGCGAGATCAACGGATTCCATTCCATCTCTATCACCCCGATAAACATCTCAGATGTCATCATATTGCAGCTCTGATCAATGATCCATATCCGATCTTATCCATAGCTCTAGATTATGGTCGTCGGATTTCTTTTTATGCATTCCTCATAGGTCCTGGCTCTAGATAGCTCTGATGGGCGCACCTCTGAAGGACAGTCCAGATTTGGTAAAGGAGAGTGAGATCAATGGCCTAGGATCCATCATGGTTTCTATCCTACATGAAGTAACGATAAATGGACACATGTCCCCAATAACGTATGCATGAATTCACTGCTAGCAAGGAACATATCATATCAATACCAAGTTGCCACATGATTTTTTGGACCCATCTAATGTCATCTTGGAACCATCGAAATCTTAGGGAATGTTGGTTTTCAGTCAAGGTCGATCAATGACAAGCATCGGATCAAATTCCAGATCAACCATCCATGTTTGATTTTATCCTTCATGACTCTCGAATATTCTTTCGTCGGAGCTTTCATTTAGACCTAAACCTTGAGCACTCTGATAGATGACCCTATGATCAACAGTCAAGATCACCTGCTAATGATAGATCCAACAATTGTTGAGCTTTGTGCCTGCGCAGATTTTGTTTTCAAGTTTCCAGTTGAACAAAAATTATTGCAGGAACACTTCATGGGTGAGGTTCGATGGATTTTTTGGCATGTGAATCTCTAGCTTCCCCATGATATTTCTCTTTAACAGAATTTCACCCAAGCAAAGGTAAACCAATTTTTACAAGGAGTAAAATCTCTCAAGAATCAAGAAGCTGGAAACAATTTCAAGAATTGGTTTTAGGGCATGAACGAGAGGAATAAAATATGAGGAAGGCTCCCATTGTCAAGGTTGGAACTGCCAGTTGATAAATGCAACAGACAACAAAGATTCATCCCATGTATTTAAGTTTCAGTCTGTAATTCCTTCCTTACATTATTTTGTGTTCTAGTAAATCATATCCTTCCACTCTTGTTTTTCTTGTATCAAATTTGATATATAAAATCTCAAGCAATAATCCTTTCACCATGTTCAGTGTTATTATATCATGTCTGGTAATGACACAGAATTGATTTCCTCTGATTGTATGACCATTTCTTGTCATTTTCTTTGTGCATTTAAATGACATGCAAAGGGTACCTCCATGTGTTTGAATGTGTGAAGACGTAATTGTTTGAAGCAAGTTCTTATTGATTTGTATGCATCTGTTATAGCTAATGAATTCTTAATTGCTCAGCACATTGTTCTTTCCCATAATCTACAAGATTCATTCTTAGCAATGCCTTGTATGTTTATTTTTTTCCTCTGATCCATCGTTTCATCCTCTTTTCAAGATTGATTGTCTGAAACACTCGTGAAAAATTTCATCCGATATTTGACATCATTTTTTAGTTGAACTGGGAATTGTTTGAGGTCCTATAATTTCAAAACAAAGAGAGAGAAAGAGAGAAAAAAATTCCCAAATATTGCACAATTAGTTTACTACAAATCTGGCCTTAAGATTCATCTTAAGTCTTATCCCTTGGGTTGCTTCGACATCATTCCAATAAAATAATGGAACATTTTGAGGGATAACATCTGAAATGGCATCATTGTTGGGGATGTAAGTTGAATATATCTTCTCTGGGGATACAACATTGTAAGATCTGAGACTTGATGGTGAACATACCTTAGGCACTTGGCTGTTAATTTTTCACCTGGAGACTCCAATGAAGGACAATCTGGCCTCTACCAAAAGACGTATCAAGATCCTTAATGATCCTGATAATTTCTCATTATATTCATATCCAGAAAATATCGTGACCTGGAGGAATATCAAAGAGCGTCAAACTTTATTTTTCTCAGGTATCCCTTATCTTGAAATTTCCCCTTCTGTTGTTCATCAAAATGTTGAATCTATAGATCTGACTGATATACCTAAAGATTTTCTTTCTTCTGCTAAATTTCCTCCAGAACCACTAATAGACCTCCAAAATTATCCTCTATAATTTAATCAAGAAATCGGTTCTTCCCATTGACCCTTCTTGAAAATTCATATTTCTCCTTTGTATTTTGAATCCCATAACATCATTCTGCAAAATCTTATGGTTAGCTTAGGTGGAGGAAGACATAGAAGAAATCATCCTCCCCACCCCTATAAATCCTTGGGTCACCTCCACATTTTCCCGAAATTACCCATGACCTCTCTGAGAATTACATGAAATATCTATCAAAATTTTATGGGGATAAAACCCATTCAGCTGAAGAGCATATGAGTGCTTTCTGAGACTTTACAGATGACCATTTTGTAGAGCATGATGATGTCTTCATGAGGTTATTTTTCCAAAATTTCCAGGGGGGGTTTATAGAATGGTTTAGATAATTACATGTTGCTTCAATTGATAGTTGGCCAACTCTCGAAGACGCCTTTATGAAATAGTGAGGTAAGAAAAGGGACAACCTATACTACCTGAATGAATTTGGCTAACTAAAGAAATGAATTAATGAAACTGTTGATGATTTTAAAATGAGATTTAATAATATCTACAATGAGATCCCTCTATGTATCAAACCATCCCAACCATAAGCGAAAGTGACATACGTTGAGGCATTTGATGTTGATTTTTCCATGACTTTGAGAGAAATAAGATCCCTACCCTTCTAGTAATGCAAGAAGATATAATAGAAATAGAAGGGAATATGACTACATTAGGTAAGATGAAGAAAAAATGAGATCAATCAACAAATAAAAAGTTCCAAGGAAGACTGTGGTACCTCCAATCCAAGTAGAGAACCTCAAGAAGCAAAGATGGATGAGATTTCAAGACTGATCAGGAATCTAACAAACAAAATTTCCATATTTGATATAGATCATAGCAATGAAAATAGATCACCCCAAGAGGGAGGCATACAAAGTCTTAGTCCTAATCAGTTCAGAAGACCTCCTAATCCACAGTTCATGACAAGGGAGAGAAGAAATGAATAACATCCCCCTATAAAAATCAGCAATGATAACAACTTTATTGAAGAAGTAGTGGATGAGGGATATGATGAATACAAAAAAGAGATCCACCTACTTCAAGATGATAATGATGCCATACATATAACTCAAGATGACTATGAAGGGTCACTAAATCCTAAGAAATTGGTGTTGGATTCTCAGCACAGCAAAGGATATTTATCGTCAATTCAGTACATACTGGTTATTTATGCACTATAGGTTGAGATGCATAAGAAGTATGATCTCAGGCCTCAGTAGAAAATATTTTTTGCAGACATTCGACCTCAGGCTAAGAAATTTGGTCCAAAGTTGGCCAAATACAAAGCTAAAGAGGTTCTAGACATCCCTACGGTAGATGAAGTTTAGGAGCTTGTAAAAAAGGAAAAAGAAACCAAAGAACTTGAGAAATCGGTTTCACCTTTCAATATTGAACATGAGTTGTTCAAGATAAAGATTCATGTGCCTTTGGTGGAACTAGATAAAAACCCCTCATACCATAAATAGATTGAGAAAATGATGCAGGGGAAGGGATCAACAAATCCTCTTGATACTTTGAATGTACAAGATGGTTCCCCTACCAAAGTTTTTGGTCCTCAAATTGATGACAAAGAAGAATCAATGGCACCCTTCTATGTGACCTTGAATATTCATGATAAAATGTTGCACGATTGTATGCTTGATTTTGGAGCATCACACAATCTTATGCCCAAAGTAGTCATGGGGAAGTTGGGGTTGGAAATAACCAGGCCATATCATGACCTTTATTTGTTTGATTCTAGGAAGGTGAAGTGTTATGGGATGATTAAGGACATGGTTTTCACCCTGGGCCAGCTACTTGTTAAAATCATTATGATGGACATGTTGGTGGATGATGTACATCCAATTATGGCATGTTGTTTTCCAGAACTTGGTCATGAAAATTGGGAGGCACTATGCAGATGGATATGACTTATGCCATTGTACTAGTTTTTGGAGGGGAGCTCAGAACCCTGTACTGAAATAAAAAGTTTTCTTATGTGGTCAATGGACAGAACAACCATGTGAATCATCCCATATATGTTGATGATGAATATATGGGATACTTTATCCTATTTGTAAATGAAGAGTACAATAAAACCCCAATGTTGGAAGACCCTCTTATAATTCTTTTACAGGAAGTGGATGGCATATGGAAAAAAATATTTGACAGTGCATACTCGAAAGAAGGAGTTGGTGCTAGCATAGTGCCCATCTCCCCTATCGAAAAAAGAAGTTCATTTGTCCTACAAAATTGAGTTCAAGGCCACAAATAATGTGGTTGAATATGAATCCTTGATCCTAGGCCTAGAGGCAGCAAGAAAGATGAAAATTACCAAGATGGTGGTATTTGGATATTCAAATCTAGTTGTGCAGCAAGTAAAAGGTTCATATCAAATGAGGCATCCAAGAATGATGGCGTATAGAAATCAGGTATGGGATCCGATTGATCATTTTTATGTAGCTTTCAATATTTATGTTGTTTTGAGAGAGTTTAATCAGCCATACAAATCCTTAGCAGTAGCTTTCGGTACCTTTAAAGTACCATCCACCCCTCAATTTAAATATGAGATCGAGATGAGATACAGAGATTCCATTCCTGATAATATAAAATACTGGAAATATTTTGAATATGATCAGGAGATCAAAAAAATAATGGAAGTGATAAATGAGTTTTCAAATACTCGTATTGATTCAGATGATGAAGAATATGCCAAACAGGATATTGGGGAGGAGGCTGAAGAGATCCCTAAATGTAGTAATTGCATGGTTGATCATAAAGTCTTGCAACTTAAGAATAACTCCATTTCCAAAGCACTAGTGCCTTTAGAATAGTTGTTTGATAGAAATGATGTACCTATCAAACCATTTGTCCTCCCCAAAGATGATAGCATTGAGGAATAAAATATTGGGACTGAAAAAAGATCCTAAATATATTAATTTGTCCAAAAATATTCCTAATGATCATAGGGCAGAGTAGTTGTAGTTGTTCAAAGAGTACATGGATGTTTTTGCATGGAGATACGAGGACCTAAAAACTTATGATACCAATATCATACAGCATCAAATACCCCTCAAGCCTGGAACTAATCCTTTCAAGAAAAATCCCATGCAATTTAATCCTCTTATTTTTACTACCATTGAGAAAGAGGTGAGAAAACTATTAGATGCATGGATTATTATTCCCTTAATATATTCTGAATGGTTTGCTAATTCAATTCCAGTGAGGAAGAAGAGTGGGGAGATAAGGCTATGTGTAGACTTCAAGAACCTAAATAAATGTCCATTAAGAGATAACTACCCCCTGCCTGAGATGGATCATATACTACAAAAATTAGTAGGGGGAAATAGGATATCCATGATGGATGGTTTTTTAGGATACAACCAAGTGGACGTGCACCTAGATGAAAAAGAGAAGAAAGCCTTCACAACACCATGGGGGAATTTTGTGTATGAAAAAATTCCTTTTGGTCTGATGAATGCAGGAGAAACTTTTCAGAGAGTTGTGAAAAAAAAAAAATTGGGTGAGAGAGACAAGTTCATTGCCATATAACTTGATGACGTGACTATTTTTTCCAAGATAGATGAAGATCACATCAAGCATTTAAGGAAAACCTTTTTGAAGTGTAGGAATTTTGGGTTTTCCTTGAACCCAAAAAAGTCTTATTTTGATATGGAATAAGGAAATATTCTTGGCCATATAGTATCCAAAAAACGGGTGAAGATAGATATAGAAAGTGTGGAGGCAATCAAACAAATTGCTCAGCCTAGGAACAAGAAATGGGTACACTCTTTCCTAGGTAAAATAGGATTTCTTAGAAGGTTTGTCCCCAATTTGGATGAAATGGTAAAGCATATTACCAACATGTTGAAAAAGTACCATGAAGTCAAGTGGATAGTTGAAGCTAAAGAATCCTTTTAGCATATCAAAGCGGCCTTGGGAAAAGCTCCAATTCTGATCATCCCAAATTATGATAGAGATTTTCTCATTTTTTCTTTCATGTTGGTTCATACTATAGTTGTTTTGTTGTTGTAGAAAAATGAAGAAAAAAAAGAACATTCCATAGTCTTTTTTAGCAAGGCCCTGAGAGATGTTGAGTTGAAGTATAGTAGCATGGAAAAGCAGGCTGATGAATTAGTCAAAGCATTAAAAGATTTCAAAGATTATATACTACACTCTAAGATATTGGATTGTGTACCTACCATTATTATAAAGGACATTGTCACA
>SNQJ01S0122267.1:8956-26678 GCA_010110895.2 Picea sitchensis | reverse complement strand
ATGTTCCATTGGGATTACAAGTCTAGTTGGGTTATTGATGAAGGGTAATAGGGTAAAGTTTAAGGGGTTTATATAAGGATTAGAAATATGTTGTTATATGTTAGAGTGTCCAGTTTTAAGGATTGTATGAACTATGAGTTAAGAGTTATAAGGATTAGGTTTGACAAGGATTAGGCATTATGAGTTATAGGGGTTAGTGCGGGAGGAGGATTTTGATTCCCTCGACAATATGGAAGTTTCATCAAACCCTGCGATGGAGTTTGAAATAAATGATAAGAAACCACTCGATGTTACTGTTCCTACCCAAATTTCTAATTTTGTTCCTGAGAGATAGAGGACGGGGGTGTAGAGAGATATATATTATAGAATAAAAAATTGTCTCATGTGCATTATGTCATTTATCTTGCCTCTTTTTTTGTCCCATTATTTTTGTTCCTTGCAAGCATCCCTAAGGTCATAGGACAACAAATGAGTAATGACACCTTTGAAATGGTATAACCCTACATTTTTGTCTATTTTCTTTCAAATCTTCTTTCTCATTTTCCTCATCCAAATCTCCTAGAGGTGTGGGATGTAGTGTGAGATGGATTTTTGTAGTTTCATTTGTTATGGATGTGTGTATCTTATTTAAAAACAACGTGAACAAATGAGATATTTAGAGGTGTTTAGAAAAGGGAAGTTTTGTTTTTTTTACAGTCCAAACCACCAAGATCATCACACCAAACCTAAATATGAAGTAACCAAGTTAGAAAAAATGTTAGTGGTTAGAAATTATCCCATTGAAAAAAATGTATTTCAAATAACGCATGTGCTCCATTTTTAACACAAAAATATCTTACTAATTTTTTCATAATGTTTTACCTCAACATCTGTTTTTTGAATTCTTTAGCTCATTGGAAAGGCCTTGAAGAGTTCTACAATTTTTATTTCATGACCTTTTCATGTTCCTACATAAATAATTTCTTATTTTGAAAAGTATAGAAAATGAATCTTTGGGTTATGATTGATGGCTCAAATGACCACATAGTCCCTCTAACAAGGATATATGGTCTCGAATGATAAAGTGGGTACTCTTAGGAATATTTTCACATGAGGTATGGACCTCAGGAATTGATCTCTGACTGAATCTTGTAGGGCTCATGGACCATAGAGAAGGATTCAAATCACCATAGAGCCCTCTAAAAGGGATTTTTGGCCTCCATGTGGAATATAGTTTCTATTATAATTCCTTGGAAAAGAGGGATGGGTCTTAAGTCTTTGCCAATAGGTGGGGAAGGGAAACAAATCCCTTAATCCCTACATGAATATTCTAGGGATCAAGGACCATGAATAAGTTCAAAACCACAAAAGTGATCTGTATAGGAGATAATTTTCCTTAGAGTGGGAAACGAGCATCGATATGCTTTTTTGTGCACTAGGGATGGGTCACATACTATGGTTATGAAAGGAATTGGTGGAGATATTCCATAACTTAATATTATTGAGTTAATGGACCATGATCAAGGCCTTGAATCATAACATCAACCCACTCAAGTGTAACTTTGGTGTACAATTGAGATATGGATGCAATTGAGATTTTTTGCATAGTAAGGATGGCCCTCAAGGACTTGACCATAGTCAACGGAGTAAAATAAGGGAATTATTCCATAAGTGGATCTCCAGGTCCAAATGGCCATGAAAATGATCTCAAACCACAACATAAGTACTTTAGAGGTGGTATTTGGACTCCATGTGGAAGATGGGTACCATTATGAAGTCTTATGTGCTAAGGATTTGTTTTAAGGCATTGACCATGGTTTTTAGGGTTGACAAGGATTAGGCATTATGAGTTATAGGGGTTAGTGTGGGAGGAGAATTTTGATTCCCTCAACAATGTGGAAGTTCCATCAAACGCTGTGATGGAGTTTTGAATAAATGATAAGCAACCACTCGATGTTACTTTTCCTACTCAAATTTCTAATTTTGTGCCTGAGAGACAGAGGACGGGGGTGTAGAGAGATATATATTATAGAACAAAAAATGTCTCATGTGCATTATGTCATTTACGTATTTTTCAAATCTGACACGCCCACACACACACATGCAAAGAATATAACACATACCCAACATTGAACTGCAACATGGGCCCTCTAATAATTATATTTTGCATACAAGTTGGATATGAGTGCCATTATGATTTTTTGTGTAATACAGATGGGTATGAAAGTCTTGACCATGATTGGGGGAGGAAAATAAATTTCTTAATACTTAATGGATCTTATACATCTTATGGGACATGAAATATTTCTCAAAAACAACAAAAGAATCTCTAAAAGGTGTTGTTATCCTTGAGTGGGATATAGGTACCATTAGGAGGTTTTTCACACTAGAGATGGCTCTCAGGAACTTGGCTCTCAAGAAAGGTGTTAGTTGTCTAAGATTATAAAGATTATAAAAAATGTCTCATGTGCATTATGTCATTTTTTGAATGACGATATAATGAATCACAATTCTAAGAAGATTCAAATAGGTAACAATATTGATGAAATCTTATATGATCATGATGGTATAAAAATGAAAGAGCTTCTCTTGGTTTCAAGAATAATTTATCCTCTACTGAACAAGGCAAACCACATGAAGGTGGAAGCTCACATGGCCCCTCCCCTACCCCTCACATCACTCTCAATTGATCCCCAAAACCCATTCTATAAAATATAAAATAATCGAAAGCAACATCCTATTAAGATTCATGCATAGAAACTACAATTATTTTTTTTAAAGAAGGTACATGAAATTATGTGTTTCTAAATGATATTTTTAGTCTACCACGTACTTTACTACATTGACAACTCTTTTCGGGTTTCAAATAATAATTAAACAACATGTAACCTAGGATATAAAAACGTCGCATAAAACTTAAAAACATGTAATTAACCCATGAGATTAAAAGTAAATTATTTTAAGAGAATAATGCGTACAAACTAAAATATTATATACTCATGTACCTAATCCAACCTCAACATATGTGTAATCATCCTTATTCTCTATCTTGATATTCTTCATCGAACTCGACATCTGAATCATCATCTAGTTATGAAACGATGCTGAAATGATTGATGATATCATCATCGCATCGAACTCGACATTTGTATCATCATCTAGTTATGAAACGATGTCAGTCGATTGATGATATCATCATCGCCATCAATGTCATTTTCAAGCATTTTTTCATCGACATCATCATCATGAACTGCAATATTGTCTCCTACTCCTAGATCATGATCTTCTTCTTCATTCTTCACCTCCATGATCTTTCTACCTCCCATATTCCGTCAATCATCTCTTGATATTCAATATCATCTTGTTTCCTCAGAATGAGAAGGTTTTAATTGAGGTTCTCTTCCTCTTTGATCATATATAACAACAAATGAGCAATCCCTTTCTACCTAGAACATTTGAGTAAAATACAAATTCACATTGGCTTGGAAAACATAGCGATCGTGTCCTCTTCAAACATCGTTGTTTTAATCATTGGAACCATTGGCATGTTGAATAATAAGTTTTTCCTCATCACATTCATTCATTCTTAACCTATAGCATACATCGAAAAAAACTAATTTGAATGAATTAAAGTCACACTCAAGTATATCATTTAAATACCCATAGTATTCATTTTCGCACTCCTGGATGTCTCAAGCCAATTCTAGAGGAAACATTAGTAACCCGAAATCAGTAGCTTATCCCACTATCAAAAGTTTTCCTTGTTTCATCCAACTGCTTGATGTGAAATTTTATTTAATTACTGCACCGCATACCCTTGTGGTGTTTCAACTGCAATATGCCATATGTGTAAAAGATGCATTGTCAAATATTAAATTAACATTGCTATTTATACAACTTCAAAAAGTATCTCAAAAATACAAGACACATGTAGTCACATTAGTATAATATAAAATAACCAAACAAAATGGGTGAAATTAATACTTTGCTTACCTTTCCATCTTCAAACCATATGCTAGATCAATTTAACTCTGCATAACATTGGCATCTCAGTTACAACAAGCTTCTCTAACCAAATCAAACAGTCGTTGCCATGATAACCACCTCCACTCATGTTGTTTACATATTTCAATCCATCCATTCATCCACCTGTTTGCAATGTATAAATGCAAAGGCATCCCACTCTAGAGCAACTAAATAAAACACAATTACCAATATTAAATATTAGTTATAACGACAATATAGGAAGGTATAATTATAAATATTTATAATTTATGAAATAAATTATATTAATATATTAATGAGTATGATCATATACACAAAAGAAAAACTTTATATGTGTGTATGATTAATATAAATTGTCACAATTATTAACATATTACCTCCTCATTTTTTTCATCTCTAATTCTTCCCCAACATGTTCCGACCTCAAGCAAATTTTTTGATGGAGTTCACATCCCAAATGCTGATCCACTGCGATGCATAGTTGGCTCCGGCTTAATTTAGGAAAAATACCGACTGATACACCATGTTGTTATAACATATATCCCTCCACCATAGAACCCCTCAAGACATGCCTTTATATAACCAATGCCTCAATGATTTCAAGTGCCTCCACCATCCACATTGACTCAGGTGAATGGGCCCAAATTTCAATCTCCTCAGTTTGGTGTATGAGGTAGTGTTCTTAGCATTGAAAATGTAGGAGGTATATACTTTTGTATTCACACATTGTACAAGGAATTTATCTCTTCCAATAATTTATATATCATCTTCGTAGATTTATTTCAATGACAACCATCTACATGAGACCTGGGTGACACAAAGAAAATAACATGTTTCAACATAAATATAATATAATATATTACATTACACAGTACAAGCAAAACATGTGTCATTAAGTACAAACAATAATTTGAAATACATTCTGTTTATGTAAATCCACAAACTGTCTTACCTCATGTATTTCCAAGATCATATATAACTTGTTTGATCGCTGTCAAAGTTGTTTGGGAGAGATAGTGGTAGAAAACACTGTAACAACAAAAATTTATTTGTTGTTCCAACCAGTAGACACATATATATATATATATATATATATATATATATATATATATATATATATATATATATATACATATATATATATAAGGCCAATATATATGAATATGTATACTAAAATTATTACCTAAATGAAGGCATGCCAATCATGTTTTTTTACCCCACCAAATTTTCTAAAAAGCAATATTTATGTTTGAAGTAAAACGCATGGGAAATTTAATTCTTTAAATAACCTCTTTTACACCATTTCTCTACACAACCATGGAAGGTTATTTTCTGTCTAGTAATCTTGATCTGATCAATTTGAATATCGATCGTCTCAGACAATGATTGACTTCCTCAATGTGTCAGCATATTGACAATTTTTTCTTGATACCTCCCACCATCTATGATTTGCCATAACGCTTCAGCTCTCACATTCTTCCCTATATGAATTGTATCAAACAAATGAGCTATTTTTAGCTCCTCATAGTAGGGAAACCCTCATGAATTGAATGGGATAAGATTTCATTCCTCATGCAAGCCCATGGCTAATGCCTCTCATGATGATTGTAGCTCCTCTAAGGAAGCATAAAAAGAAATCAAAAAATAATTATCAAATAATGAAAATAAATTCAATGATTAAAATAAGAATTCAAAACATTACACCATCTATGATACATTATGAAATTGAGTACCTTGATGATTTCTATTATATTCCAACCTATAGAGGAGGTTTACCCTTCAAGTGGTTTAAACCAAATTTCTTCCTCACATTGAAAATATGTTTTTAGTAGTAATGATATTTATGGTTCTTAGGAAGAAGGTGCCTATACTAATTAAACACCATCTTTCCTAAAATTTTTTAAATGAAAATACTTCATCTTAGGGGCCACAACCTGGAGATGCAAATTTACCCCTTGTTTGAAGAACTGCAACAAATGGATTAATGCATACATATGATGATATTATTTAAAAATTAAACATACACCATGATGTAAATATTAAAATATTATATAGTAATAAAGAGAAATATTAGAATGCTTATACATACCACAAAATGTGTTAGCCATGGGGCACTATGAATTGTCCATGTTATTCCAATGTAATTTAAATTTATCCCCATTACTACACATGTCATACATTGTGATTCCATCCCATAAATTTAGTAGAAATTGGGTCGAGCAGAGAGGTTTGATATATACATTCATATCTTTAACTGGTACTTACCTAATATTTGTTTTGAAATTACACATAATTACTTTTGAAGGAATATATATCATGTAATATATATAATTAAATAAATAAACAAAATATATTATGCAAAAATTGAAACAAATGAAAATGTTAAATCTTAAAATTAATGTAAACAACACCTGGAAACAATCATTGTCAACATTATGCTCCCTCTTTATTGACACATCCAAGAAGAATCGTTGTTGATAACAAAATAGGCCACACCCAGTAAGTAGATTAGAGCCAAGCTCTAATGGATTAACAATCATCACCGCCAAATTAAGTTTCCAATATTAGGGAGGTTCATCTTAAATCTTTCCATTTTCCCCACTTCAAATGCAACCACTCCATAGGTATCCAAAGAACACCATCTTCACTTCCTCGTTATGCATGGTAATCCATAAATTGTTCTGTATGCTTTCACACCCAAACAATCATTGCAAACGTGGAATTATGGGAATATGACAAAGAACCTTCGAGGCACCTTTGTTACTTGACGGCTCGAGCATTCAATCGATAAGACATTGTGGACATTCAGAAGCCTTTGTCCATATTATATAATATGGTCATTAGGACATGCATCTAGTTTGATAATCCATTCCAATGTCTTTCTTCTATAATGGTAATGGAATGCAAACCTTGATATGTGCGAGGGTAAATATTTGACGATGAAAACAAAAAAATCACCTAACAATCTACAACATAAACAACTAGTTAATGTAAGAATATTAATCGAAAATGCATTCTATTTTACACATTAATTAAATTAAAAACAAATATAAAAAGTCAACATTTATGTACAATATGAAGTGAAACATATTACCTTAGTATTTGCCATAAAAGTGTTTGACAAATTACTCATAACCTTTAAGTTCACCAACAACAATGTAATGGAGAGAAGATTTCTCTTGATCCTTCATAAAGTTATGTATTTGCCTTTTATAATAGAGGTTCATCATAAATACCAACATTTTCCCCATCCTCATCCGGCTGTGAAAACAAATCTTGGATCATTTGATTTGTACCACACATTTTCTTCCATGGGATCATTAACTTGATTTGTTCCATCATATTCTTCTATAAGATCCTCATTTGCTTGGTCATGATGATGTTCCTCATCTTGTACAACATCATTTCTACTAATATTTGGTGCAATATTCTACGAAAAGTTAGAGGGCAACTCTAACTTTATAAATACAAACAATCATGTAAAATTAGTGTATACTATAACAAACATTCAAACAATATATATACATATATATAATTTTATATAAAATTGACAAAATAAAAAAAGATAATAAATATATAGCTAATTACCATAGTACAATATTCATTTGATCTACCATCAACGTGACCATATTTCCTACAATGTTTGGTAGTTTTTTCTATTAAAATTATTATGGGACATCTGAGGCAACATTTTTTACAAGGGGAATAACATCTACCATCACCCTTTTCACCCGCTTTACTTTTTTCCCCACCTCTAACAACATTCTATGACATTTTTCCACAAAAAAATACCCTTTCGGAACCATCGTTGTTATAGAAAGATTGTCCCAACATCTTCAAATCGTTAGATATTTATAGGCCAAATTTATGTGACGATCGTTGCAATTTCGATGATAGTGACCTAAAAATATATATATATTTTACATCTATTTATTTCAGGTAATTTTCAACAGTAAAGTTTGACTAAATTAGTATGCTCGACTATCGTCGCTTATGCGACGACCAATCTAAGGTCATCGCTTATGAGACAAACATTGACCATTAAATTTCAGTCAAACTGTAGGCATCGAAGTTGCGACAAACACGAGGTAGATTTAGAAAAAAAACTTTTTCTCAAGCATGTTGTGACGAAAGAGTACTTTCGTCACAAGCGGTCGTCGCAAATTTTACAACATGTAGTAGTGGCATCAAATGTTTCCATTGGAGGGGTTTTAACGTAAAAGGGACATTTCGTTTTCTTTGAGAGAAGAAATTTGGAATATCATGAAAATATATACCCCATTCATGAGAAGGAGACGAATGTAGTGGTACATTTTTTCATACTTCTAGACACTACTTCTTGCTCAACCCATTTTTCATAAAGCTAAAAAACATTGTAACAAGTTACTTTGTAATGAAACCAAATTTGTCACCCAAGTAGGCAAGGTGGAAATACTTTCTCACAGAATTTGACATGACCATTGAGTATATGTCGAGCATGCTCAATGTTGTCATGAGTGCCTTGAGAAAAAATGGACAACTCGTTTTCCTAAAGCAGAATGAGGAGGAATTTCCTATAGGGGGCATTCATATTCATATATTGGAAGAATTGCATGAAAGGATAAAGATAAGATTAGAGAATGATCACATGAAAAATGAACATCATGATGTAGGTGAAGGATGGAAAAACAAAAAAGTTTTGGCTACATGATGGATTTTTGTACTTTGGGGAGAAAATATATGTCCCTAACTCATCCAGCCTTAGGAGGAAACTCATGAAGGAATGTCAAAACTCAACCTAGGCTACCCACCTAGGACAACAAACAATATTGGTGTTTTTGGAGTGAGAATATTGTTTTGTAGCTTATGAAGAAATATGTAGAGCAGTATGCTCGTACTTGATTTATATGTCAACATGATAAGACAAACACCAAAATTAGAGCATAGGTGTTGCAACCTTTACTGATTTCTGAGAGATCGTTGATGATTTTGTCATTGAACTTCATCAAATAACTTCTGATGGTACACGGATACAACATGATTTAGGTCATGGTGGATCAATTCTCCAATTATCTTGTCTTCGTTGTGACGATATGCCTTGTAGTTTGGAAGAAGTTGTAAAGTTTTTCTTCAAGAACATAGTGAAGTATTGTGGTCTTCCTATGAGAATTATGTCAGATAGGGATGCAAGGTTCACGATTAAGTTTTGGACAACATTGTTTAATCTTATGCGGAAGAATTTGTTGAAGAATTCATCCTACCATCCACATACATATGGGAAGACCGAACAAATCAATGCACTTCTGAATGACTACTTGAAACACTATGTACTAGTAGATCATATGAATTGGCTGGACTTGTTGGATGTCACACACTTCAACTAAAACTTTCACAAGAGTTCAATGAAAAGCTAGAGTCCATTTGACTTTATGAATAGACAACAACCCACAAGTACTTATTTTTTGACACAAGGATATTATGGGATGAATCCATTAGTCATGGGTTTCGTGAAAAGTTGGAAGGATTGGTTGGAGAAGAAATGAAGAGTTGGAAGGATTATGGGAAAAATGAAGAAGACATAATAAAACAATTGGGATATCGCAGCAGGTGTGATGCAAAATTCCATGTATGAGAGTTGGTATTACTCAATTATAGTAGAGATAATTTCTCAACACCTAAAGGGAGGTCTCAATATCTTTTGCACATGTATGAGGAACCATTCAAAGTTCTTGATATTATTGGAAATGTTACTTACATATTGGATTTGGACTTCCACATGTTACATATTCACGGCTACGATATGAGCCGCTAAAGATTGAGTAGAGAGGAAGATGCTTTTCAGACCCTAACCTCCATGATTGATTAGGTGGTTATAGGAGACCATTTCACGAGAGGAAGACCTCCCACTGACCGTGATCCTTCCCATTGAAACCAACATTTATGTTCTGTTATGATTCCTTTTGAAATAACTGTTATCAATTCTTGTGAATGAGAATTCTTTCAACGACAACTTAACCAACGTGATTATTCGACCACGAGAGAAGAAATTATTGAACCACAAGAAAATTATGGACTCTACCTTTTTTAAAAGCCAAATATAATCCTTGTATCTATGGTTGTTGGGTTTCAAGTAAAACCACAAGTAGTTAAAGCCTAAATGGAGGTTTTTGTTAGGATACACAAGCGTGCCACTTATCTCCAAAGCGATGAAATTGGGAGTCTTTAGGAGAATTAGGTACAATTTGTCCACGTTGATTTCCATTGAGATCACCTTGCCAAGGATAACCAAAATTCTACATAACACATTAGCTTCTTCCATTGTACCATTGATAAAGTGTAACAACCAAATAAATTTAACATCACAATATTTCATAAGCAATTTATTTCGTAAACTGAGACAATAACTTCATAACATAATATTTATTTTCATAACATCAACTTCAGTAACTTAGATTTATCAATGATTAATGATTTCATTGGCAGAATGAAACAATACATAAATTTAACAACTTACCTGSCTCTGATGCTAATTTTTGCTGGTTCTGATGCTAATTTCTGCTGCCTCGCTACCTTKTCATTGCCTTCCTGCTACCTGATGCACAGACCAATACTGCCACAAACAAAATAACTGCCCAAACCTACTGTCCTCCCTGCCAACTAGGAAAACTACCTAGCTCCAAGATATCTATGGATATCCTGGCCCCCGTTCCTAAAACCTCCAGCAACCCGGTGCCTCAACTGATCAAAATGGCCCTGCCAGAAACTCTCAGCTACTTGCAAATCCAACAGTCCTCCAACTCCCTCCCATCCTCCGTCGAATACCCCTCACGTAAACCTCCCTCCTTTCCTTATCCCTCCTTCATTGACTCCTGCGCTTACACCCATACCTGCCCTCGTCCCTGTCCCTGATCCTTCCTTTAATGTTTTATCTTCTCGCGATTCATAGGTTATCCCTTGTTGGGTACATAACCTTTTATATCATATATTATTAATCTCTTAAATTTATTACTCATGTCATCAAATGTAATCTATAAGTAAATTATTAATTAATTAATCACAATTATAACCTTTAATTAATTAATAACTTACTTAATTGATATCATTAGATCAATTTACGTTCAATTAATACCTTGTTAAGACAATTGATCCCTTAATTAATTTTTACTTTATAATTTTTAAGCACTTATTCAACTAGGGCTGTTACATACACCCACCCTTCAGGAAACTTCGTCCCGAAGTTAAGGTATCTTATGGCACAAAGGGAAAAGAACATGGTTCACACATTCATAACAAGTAACTGACATTATCAGTAAGTAAGTCAAGAAAGCTCATACATACTAGTGTGCATGTACAAGAGATGCATGTGTAGCTAGTACATGCAAATCTTGTGTATGTACTAATAATCAAAATTGTCATCCTTTAGTAATTTATGTATCCAATCCAGTCCGCAAGACTAGTCTTTTATAAAAGACAACAACCAATCAATTGTTTGAGAAATTCTTTAATTACAATTATCCGGTTCAACAATTTTATTTTAAACAGCTGTGGTTTAGTTACGTAATAATGAATATACATATATACACATTTCTCGCCCCCCACCCTTTTTTTTTTGAAGGGAATTCATTAAATTCCACCACAAGACAGATCTCCATACTGTCTCAACTATTACTACTCATCCTTCCTCCCTAACCTACTTCCATCTGCATTCCTATCCTTCCTCTGCTAGACTATCTTGGAGCATCAACTATATTGACCTAACTCCAAATAGAACCCGTAAGTGGAAGTGTCACTATCTCGACCAAGCTTCCCTAGCAGACATCTGACAATCATCATCACATGTCTTGGGGACCATGAACTAGCACCATTCTCCCATGACTTCAGGTTTTGGAGGATACACGGTGGGAAATTCCTCCACCCCTCCTAATCATAACTAGGGTCCACGCCCTATAATGGAGGATACACGGTGGGAAATGCCTCCACCCCTCCTAACAGAACTAGGGTCAACACCCTATAATGGAGGATACATGGTAGGAAATGCCTCCACCCCTCCTAACAAAACTAGGGTCAACACCCTACAATGGAACATATAGGGGCACCGTGTTGCTAGAGGTTTTTTCATCGTTTATTCGGTTTTGGGTAGTGTCAGTATCAAAATCATGCACTAGTCCACATATCATAGCAATGCATCCAAACCAATATAAACTTCACATACAATTTTCATACCATAATGTTTCTCGGTTAGTGGTCCCGATATCCACTTTCATCATCATTATCTCATGGCTATTTCATAGCCCATAACCTGCAGATTAGTCTATAACACAAACTCATACATTTCTATGAATTATCATCATGTAATTGCATACTATCATCATTTCAATTTGGTATCCCCGTACCAATACATTAACATCAAAGTTTTCCAATAAGAATTAGATTTCATAATATCCCCTAATTCAAACTCGTCACCCATTCACAAGATTATCATTTACCCAAAATAGATTTCGTTGTATCCGACATCATTCTAATAATATTGAACATTCATTAAATTCACATTCTCATGTAATATGTCACATCATATACATCATCATCAATAAAATTTAAGCATTCATAAAAGTTCATAAATTTTAAAGTT
Organism: Picea sitchensis; assembly: GCA_010110895.2. Lineage (NCBI taxonomy): Eukaryota > Viridiplantae > Streptophyta > Pinopsida > Pinales > Pinaceae > Picea > Picea sitchensis. The sequence goes on along the minus strand of SNQJ01S0122267.1, from coordinate 14,086 downwards.
TAAGTGTATCACTTAATAATTTCACTATGACTAGGAAATAAAGTGTATAGGCCTCAGGTAATCCTGGCTGTCTAAGTCAAAAGGTGGTGTTACATACACCCCACCTTCGAGAAACATGTTCTCGAGGTGGTCAAAATAGTGAGGGATAGTCTCGCCGTAGTGTCTTGGCGTCCTCCCAAGTAGCAGATCCTGGACTATACTTGTCCCACTGGACCTGAACTTGGTCTACCAGACAGTTCCTGAGTTGTCAAACTCTACAGTCCAATATGTGTAATGATTCTACCATGAAGGTTCCCACGTCCAATACCTGCAATTCTTTCCAATTTAGTTTATGTGATTCATCAACAACATAATGACGTAAAACAGATACATGAAATACATTATGAGTTTTATGCAAGTGGGGTAGCAGTACGAGATGATAGGCAACGGGTCCAATTTTCTATTGGATCCTAAATGGCCCTATAAACCGAGGTGACAACTTTGTCCCCTTTACRAACCRTATGGTACTCTTATTAGGCCTGATACGAATGAAAACCTGGTCTCCCACTTCATAACTTCGATCGGTCCTATGTGCATCCGCATAAATTTTCTGTCTATCCTGTGCTTCCTTTAGTCTCTGCCTAATCTGAATCACCTGTTCCTCCATTTCCTGAATCAATTCTGGCCCAACTGTTACTCAGTATTCTAGTCTATCCCAACTCAATGTCATTCTGCATGGCCTCCTATACAAAGCTTGCTAGGGTGGCATTCCGATGGAACTATGATAACTATTATTGTAGGAAAACTCTACCAAAGGTAGGTACTTCTCCCACTGGGTTTGATTATCCATTACATACATCCTAAGCATGTCTTCCATAAATTGATTTACTCTCTCAGTTTTCCCATCTGTTTTAGGATGATAAGTTGTGGTTAAGTTCAACTGAGTCCCCAACGCTGACTGTAAACTTGTCCAAAACCTAGAAGTGAATCTGGAGTCCCTATCTGAAATTATCTTCTTAGGTGTCCCGTGCAAATGGATAACCTCGTTTATGAACACTCATGCCACATCAATAACATCGTAAGTGTCTCTAACTGGAATGAAATGAGCACTCTTGGTTAACTTATCCACTATCACAAAAATGGCATTGTGTCTATGAGATGTGAGCGACAACCCTACAACAAAATCCATAGAAATGACTTCCCATTTGGACATAGGAACATAATGTGGTTGTAGGAGGCCTGTCGGGTGATGGTGGTCGGATTTCACTTGTTGAAACTCAAGGAATTTGGTGATGAAATGGACTACATCACGCTTCATGCCTACCCAAAAGAAGAGTTTTCTCATATCTGCGTACATCTTCTTCACACCCGGATGCACACAATAAAGTGCTCTATGGGCTTCCTTCAGTATGATGCTTCGAATATCCCCTTTCTCAGGGATGTATATCCTTCCTCGATATCTTAACAATTCGTATGTTTCCAGACTATATCCTTCATACTTTGGAACTAACTGCCTCCCACTCTGGAGGTTTGAAGTAACCTTTAAATACCAATTGTCTCCTGGTAGTTGTGTCAACACATGTTCCCTCAGACTGACCTTTAAGGTTACCAAGGAGAAGATACGTGGTCTCCTACTCAAGGCATCTGCGACCACATTTTCCTTTCCCTTTATGTATGAAATACCAAAATCATACTCACTCATAAACTCACTCCATCACCTTTGCCTAACATTCAGATCTCTTTGAGTGAAGAGGTGTTTTAAACTTTGATGGTCCATTTTGAGCTCAAAGCTTCGCCCCACAAGATAGTGCCTCCAAAGTTTCAGAGCTAGCATTACAGCTGCTAACGCTAAATCATGAGTTGCGTATAACTCTTCTTGCTTCTTCAACTTCCTTGATGCATAAGATATCACTCTTCCATCCTACATTAGTAAGGCCCCCAACCCTTGTTTTGAGGCATCTGTGCAAACCATGAACTCCTTTTCCATATCTGGCACTCATAGAATTGGCACACTAGTTAGCAACCTCTTAAGCTCAATGAATGCACTATCACATTCTTATGTCCATTCATACCTGACCCCCTTGTGTTGCAAAGTGGTGATGGGTTTCTCTATTCTTGAGAATCCTTCCAAAAATCTCCAGTAATAACCCACCAGCCCCGTGAAGCTTCTCACCTCATGGGAATTTTTCGGCACTGGCCATTCCATAATGGCCTTTATCTTTTCTGGGTCCACAGAGATTCCTTTGTCGGAAATGATGTGACCTAAATAGTGGATCTCTCTCTGGAAGAAGGAACACTTTGACAACTTCCCATACAATTCTTTCTCTCTAAGGTAAGACAACACTATTCGCAAGTGTTCCTCGTGTTCTCTTTCATTCCTGGAATAGATGAGAATGTCATCTAGAAAAACTTGTACAAATTGACCTAAGTACTTCCGGAATACGCCGTTCATGAGGTTCATGAATACTGTTGGTGCATTAGTCAATTCGAAAGGTACCACAACAAACTCGTAATGTCCAAACCGAGTTCGAAAGGCAGTTTTTGGGATATCACCTTCTTTAATCCTTAACTGATGATACCCTGATCGCAAATCGATATTTGAGAATACCGCTGCTCCTTTCATCTAATCGAAGAGGTCATCTATTCGCGGCATTGGGTACCTATTTTTCACCGTAGCCCAGTTTAAGTCCCTATAATATATACACAGTCGTAAGGATCCATCCTTCTTCTTTACAAAAATTACCTGTGCGCCCCAAGGTGAGACACTAGGCCTTACTAGTGCTAAGTCTAGTAACTCCTTCAACTGCATTTGCAATTCACAAAGTTCCAGCACCATCATCCAATACGGAGTCTTGGATATTGGTTCTACACCAGGTTTTAGCTCAATAGTAAAATCAAGCTCCCTCTCAGGAGGTAACCCTAGTAACTCGTTCGGAAAAACATCCTAAAATTCTGACAATACTGGGTACTGATCCAATGAGGGTCCCTTCCTTTCATTCACTGCTTCCACTACATAAAGTCGACACCCTTGTCTCAAGCATCGCTTGACCTTCATAGTTGATATAAAGCGTAATGACACTTTTCTTTGTACACCCTGGATCTCTACTGGTTTTCCTTCATCATCGACACAAAGCACCCTCTTTGCGAAACAATCTACCAAAGCTCAATGAGCTGCTAACCAATCCATTCCAATGATTAGGTCATATGCCCCAAGAGAGGTGACGTATACCTTCAACCTGGTAGTGCGCACTCCTAGGTCTACTATACAATGATCAACACTAGGTCCTACAACTTGTTTTTCCCCCGAAGCCATCTCGACTTGTTTAAAGTCATCGTGCTTGTAGGCTGCTAGCCCACTCTTTTCTAATGTTGATGGTGAAATGAAACTATCTGTCACACCAGAATCAAACAACATATTAAAATTGATATGATTTAGTGTACCTAATGACTCCACTACGGTGGATTGATGTTCGGCCTGGAGGTTATTAACTGCTGCGTAAATCTGGTGGTTGCTACTTGACCTCCTCATCGGTTCCTTTCCTTCTTTATGCACAAACCCTAATTGTAACTCTGGGAAGTCTCATTGGTAATGGGGTCCTTCGTATCTCCAAAAGGTAATACAAGATTGAACTGGTGCACTGTTATGTGATTGCCTCTTAAATGAGTTCCTTCCCCTGGAACCCTACCCTACTAGTTGTTCCCTGAGATGGTCGTGGACCTATCTGCATCATTGGTGATGAACAAGATGTTGCACTAGTTGCCATTGAAATCCCTGTAGCTACTGTCCTTGGCGTGACTCTGTTACCATATGGTGGTGGCCTTGAGCCCCATCCCGTAGGAAATGTCCTTGGGGTCTTTCCTATGAATCCTGGGTGATGCGGAAATGTCGGTCTTGTACCCTGGTCAAGTTCATGTGTTCTTCCGCATAACACGCATTTTCCACTGCCTCCGCTACTGAAGACGGTTTCCACATCCGCACCATAGCTCTTATCTTAGGGTTCAATCCATAGATGAAGTGCTCTGACTGTCATTGGTCATTATCCATATATGAAATGTATTTGACCAGTTCCATAAATCTGATCTCATATTCTTCTACAGTTCTGTTTCCTTGTACTAAGGCATGAAACACCCCTACCCGTTGTTCCTCGTAGTATGCTGGTAGATATTTCCTTTAGAACCTCTCCTCTAAAAGTTCCCAAGATACTATGTCTGGGGTAAGGTGTAGTTGTCTTTCCAAGTTGCCCCACCAGTTCAAAGTGCTGTCTCTTAACTGAAAAATTGCAATCTTTGCCTTTGAGTTGGATGCATAGTCCCTTAAGGCAAAACACCTTGTCATGCCTTCCAACCATGCTTCCATGCATTCACTGGCGCAACCTCCGGCAAACTCCGGAAGTTTTATCTTCTGCAATTCTCGCGTGATGTCTTCAGGTGGAGTTCCTCCCCCTGAATCCCTTGACGCTTCTGGATTACCCATTCTAGATGGTGGGGGTTCCACTTCAGTCCCTACCAGTTAGCGCCCCTTTAAAGTCTCGTCAATGGCTTCCAACGAGTGCAGTATGAGGGCTAGTTTGGGCGATGGTGGTGGTGGTGCTAGTGGTGTTGGCGGTGCCCATGACGACGCTCCCCTGCCTCGACCCCTCCAAGTCCTAACCATATTGTATGCCTTAACCTACATCACCCCAAATTTATCAGGGTGATTTTCAGAATGTTTCAAATTGGTGCTACTTAAACTTAGAAACAGGGTTAGGTGTAAGTTTTCTTTACTTGTCTGTAAACATACATTACTCCTTTAGGTGATTGGCTAGGTTTGGGTTAGGATTAAGTGTCTAAGCTTGGTTTCTTCACCCTTACGAAAATAACTAGTGGTTCCCTTGCCTTGTAGCTACATTAGTCTGGTGCTTTACTCGTCACTTCCTATGCTTACTCTCCTAGTGCATATGCCACCTCCTTCCCACTTGTTCTGGTCTAAGCCCTAACATCATTAATTAACTTTAATGTAGATTAACCTTACACTTAAATAAAATAATTAATCTAAAATTATTATTACACTAATTTAACCCAAATTAACCTGACTTTAATTTATGCTAACTTGATCTTTATATATACACATAAATAAATTATTTATACCAAATTATTTAATTTACTTTATTT
>SNQJ01S0122263.1:35284-53423 GCA_010110895.2 Picea sitchensis | reverse complement strand
TGATCAATTCACTTGGCATATTGATTATATGAAAAAGCATTGGTGTTATGGTTTAAACCCTTGGTGTGAATCGTTTCATACAACACTTGGTATTGGTTTTGATTTGTGTGTTTGGTTTTAAAACTATGGCATAACTTTTGATTACGCGAATGGTTTATCCACTTACCAAAGGTTTCGATTGATTGATTGAATTGGCATAGTTGTAACACATATGGGTTGTGATTTGAATAGTTGAAAGCGCCAGTGGTTGTACCATGGTAATGACTATTCTGCATGGGCAGAAATAGCTCCACCACCTTCGTATGAAGTCATTAATGCTTACCCTATCCCTGTTTCACCTCTGCTAGCATCGGGTAAGCCTGTGAGCGTTCTCCTCTTGCTGGGCTACGTTCAAACCCTGGCTCATTCACATCACTTACCTTGTGCTCTTCTCCATGGCATCGATAGTGCGAATTAAGCCAAACGATAGCCAAACCTTACTATTGTTCGATAACGCCCGGAAGGATTTGCAAGATAATGGCTGGCTCACTTTTATACAGAGGTTCGAGGGTTTTAATTTGTTTGTTGCACAACAATTCGCCCTTACCTTTGATGGCTGTAGGGCCAAATTAGGTGACATTCAGCTTGAAATCAGTGAAGAGTTCATCAGCTCTGCCACAGAATTAGCAGCCACAGGCCAGCGATGGTTTAAAAACTCTAAGGTCGATGAGGTGCCATGGTCTTTACTGTTCGTATCACGCAAAGTCACATCCTGTGACAGAGGTATGCCTATTTCCACGCTTAAACCTAGGTGGCATGACCTTCTAATAGTGGTTAAACAATTTGTGACCTATGAGGGTCGGTATGGATTGGTTTTTCTTTATCACCTTCGACTTTTAATGAATTTCATGGGTTATCCATTGAATATGCCATTTTATTTCCAGGGTAGTCTTTGTAAAATGGATAAGAGGTTTAAACAAGAGAAGGCCGACAATAGCTTGTTTCACCACAGCTTGATCAGACTCATCGTCGTTCATCACTTAAACCTCCACGGCGATAGATGGCAAGATTTTCTCTCTCGGAATGGTTTTGATGATTCAGAGTCTGTCCAAATTGATAAGTCTGTGGTTAGTGAGACTAAGGTCGGGCCACCTGTTCCCTTTCATGCCATTCTACCTTCTCCCAAACCCTCGGTCAGCCCTGATATCGACCTACCCAACGTTATAAAAGACAAGGTTGAGGCTGTAAAAAATCCTGTGAGCAAAAAGGTCAAGGGTAACCCTACTGTGGACGGAAAAGGTAAAAAGAATGCTCGATTGATATCGAGACTTGCCCGGAATAAGCCTAAACCAAATGCCGATCAAAAGCCCATAGTCCTCAGTGAAGACTCAGACTCTGATATCGAGCGCTTCCTGGCTAGTGAGTACCCTTATTCCCAAGGTCTGTGCTCCGAGCCACCCTATGACTTTGTTTCTAATCTACCCCCTTGCCTAAAGAACAATCCTAGCTACCCAAGGATCAAGCTACCTAACGAAACCCTCAGTGATTTAACCAAACCCTCGACTGTCATTTCGAAGCCCGAGCAGACAACATGTGTTCAGTGTAATGTATGGCTGGAACACTACTATACCGACGTTCCCTTATTACAGTCGAAATTCAAATCGTTGGAAAACCAAGTTACAGTGTTGACAAGCCAAAGGGACAAGCTTCAAGCTAATGACAAGAAGCAGAAAACAACTGGTTCGATCGTATTTAGGAATGTCGAATCGGCGACAGCCTTTGTCAATTCCAAACTTTCATGACCGAGTTGTCTATTGATTATCCAGGTATGAATTTCGATATCAATTTCGTTTTATCAATTGCTTGGATTAATATAATGAATTGGTTTTTGAGTTTTGATAAGTCAGTTTAGTATTCGAAATAATTTGGTCATGGTTTGATTATCAAAACGGTTATAAAATCGAATATGGTTATGATTTTGGTATGCGATTTTGTTGTGTTTAGCTTAATAGAAGCGATCGATTGGTTTTGACTTGGTATAATTCGTTTTAGAAAATTTCTGTTAGTTTCAATTAATGTGATCAATGAAGTGTGCTTTCGCTTGGATTTTGTTTGCATCTGACCTGTACAATAGATTTTTATGCTCAAATCAGAGCACGGCTATGTTTTGATTTGGTATGAGTTTGTTGTGGTTGGATCATATCAGCTCTGATTTAGTTTTTATGGTTTGATTTTGGAACGATTTCGTAGGCTTGATTTGTTATAATCCTTTAAAATGTTATGCGTCATTTTTGATGATTGGTCTAATAAATATGATGTAATCTTCTAAATCAGGAAAACAACTCTGTTTGATTTCGATTTGGCAAAAACGACTATGTTTTGTGTGGAGTCGATATTCTCATTTGGCTTGTGTCGAAGATCTATTCGCTATAATTGTGGATTTGTGTTGATTCATAACGACTATGTCAAACTCAAACTGTTCGATTCGCTCTTGTTTCGATTGGATTGCTGCGTATCTTGAGTTAGCACGATTGTTTTTATGAGTTGGATTCATATCAAAAATAGACTTGATGCTCCTCTGTTGATTTTAATTTTCAAAACGAGTTTGTTAAACTCAGATCGACATAAGATATCTCTGTTGAATTCGTATGAGAAAATTCGGTTAATAGTTAGTTTTGAAATGAATTCAAGTAACGATTTCGTTGAATTTCAATCGATTTTGTCTGTCCCCAATTGACAATGACAAACGATTGAACGAATCCCATAGACCCTGTTATCAACTGATTAATTCCATTATGATTTCGTTTGTGATAATTTACATACCGGTTTTGATTTGATTCACTAATAGCATGGAACGTTTGTTATGCTTAATATAGTGTGATTAATTTGAGAAAACGATACTGTCTATTTCGTTTGGATTCGATAGTGATCTTGTGGATATCTGAAGAAATTATTTGTTGTAGTTTCAATTGGTCCATGAAACGATTTCATTACTATTCATTTATCCAATATGTTGCTGTTTACCCGAATTAGTCATAACGAATTAAACAGAGTATAGCTATCTTTGTTATCATTTGATTTAGTTTGTTTAATTTGCATACAAGTGTCGATTTGAATGAGAATTTTAGCAATCAAATATCTTTTGATAATTTGAATGCATTTTCTAAGATTTGAATCGATTTTTAATACGATTCTGTGTTTGATTTAGACCAGCTATAGAATCGCAAGATTATGTAGCTAGTCTTTAGAATTAGATTTTTATCATTTTCATTAGCAAAATATCCTCTTAACTTGTCCATTTTTGACCTCTTTCAGGTACATTCGAATTGCATTGGGCATGCTGGGTAGTCTAGGAGATATTTGTGTGATATAGTTTTTATTTTAGGTTGTTAGTTTAGTCAGACTTGGGATATTTTTCCAGATTTGTGTAAACAATTTTGATAACTTCCACAGGGATGTTTTACCCTGTGGGAGGTCTTTAAATACTTATTATTTTTTGTAATAATGATCATCCTCTTTTGTGGGAGAACCAGGCTATGGATTTATGATACAAGTTGAGACGAGAGTTGATGTTTTGTAACAGCTTTCGCTTTCAATATATCAAACTTTTGTTTCAAGTTTTATGCATGTCAATTTGCAGTTGATTATAGACTACTTTAGCTATCATAATCTATTGCAGTATGATATGATTTGATTAAAGTGTTATCCATATCTGATTTCTTTCATCATTTTAAAAGTACAACAACCACTTTGTTTCAGTTAATGAATCACATATTTCTCTTCTTCATTAATTGAATCATTTTCTATAGATCTTTGCATACAGATTTATTTAACTGTGAAGATTTATAAATCATAAGGTTGTTGTAAATTTTTATGTCTTGTTTGTCCTGTAATTATATTTGAAGAGCACAACTTCTTCTAGTTTACAAGAATCTTGTGGATAATTCGGTGCGGGTTTCCTCCCTCCGATCAGCTAAGACAATCATCATACATAGGACAAATATGGAGCATTTCTTCATGTTAGTTTGTTATTTATTTGATAGTTAATTTGTTAGTATAATTTAAGTAGTGTAGTTAGATATATGTGTAGTTTAGACTTGTAGTTAGAGTTAGTATTTTAGTTGCTTAGTTTAGTTAGTTTTCAGTTTATTTCTTTTTCATAAATTATAAAAATAAAAAAACAATAGCTCTCGCTGTCTTAGGACAGAATATCAATGAGTTTTTCAGGTTTTCCTTCAAATATGTAAATTGTAAATATTGTACATTTTGTGAATAAGATTTATTTCTGTTAGTAGTTAGATATTTAATTTCTTAGAGTTAGCATAGTATTATATAGTAGATTGTATATATAATAGTTAGATTTGTTTAGTTTGTTTTTAATAGTTATTTTTAGTTAGATTAGTTAGTTTCCAGAGTAGTTTTTCTTTTGTTTTCTTAGGACCTTAAGATGCGACTAGCAGACGCTAAACCGTTAGGGTGGGTTATCTAAGCGACTTAGGAGTTTATTAGACAGCCCGGTTGGATCATTTGTTTAGTTTGTTTTAATAGTTATTTTTAGTTAGATTAGTTAGTTTAGAGTAGTTTTTCTTTTTGTTTTCTTAGGACCTTAGATCGGCTAACGGAGCCGCTAAACCCGTTAGGGTGGGTTATCCCAAACGACTTGGGTTATTAGACAACCCCGGACCGGATCCACTCTTTCAGTTGACGGATGGTCAATTTCGCCCATCAACAGGTTGTTGCGATTACTAGAGATCGATTTTTACTAACGAATGCAACGAATGCCAAAACCCAAAATGGTAGCTTCGAACAACAAGATGGTGCATTAACTGTTGGTCACGTTGTGTTAGGGTGACAACCAACATTAATCACTTTCTAAACCCAAGACAAGCCATGCCAAAACCTCAAGCAAGCAACATGTGCCAAGTAAGCACCAACACATTTTGGATCACATGTTACCGATGCAATCACCTACCATATTAATCATTGTTGGCAAACAATAATGTCCATCCTATGGTATATGCATACAAGATGTCCCACATGCGTTCGAAACATCAACATTCACTAACATATGAACTTCCAACACTTAGCCACTATAATAAAGATCGTTGGCCATACCATGCAATGTCTATAAAATATACATGTCGGATCATATCGATACGATATACAATATGTGTGCGGTGTGAATAATATTCCATATGCGTTAATACCTTCAACATTTTTCCAAGTATAAATCATTATGCTATCACAATGTAACAATAAGGTCGACACTCCCACATCCTTGTAGCTTGTCTAATATGTATTGGACCATGTACATATAACCTGTGTAATATATATAAGTGATGCGATATGTCCATATGTATGTAGGTCACCCTTTTCTTGCATGTCTAAAACTTAGTAGCTAGTGGGTAAATATCATGTCGATGCATTCAGAAAAAACAAAACACTCTTTTATCATTTGAAACAACAACTATAAAACACCCTTTTTGAAGATGATTTTGCACAACATTTGTACTTAGAATCAAAAAATTTCCCAAAGAGGAGTTTTGAATACCATTTAAAACCACTCAAGGTCATATCAAAATAATCATCATGCAGGTGATCCATAAGTATCAAAGACAACCATCAACAATAAATAATTTAAGTGATTTTTTCTTTAAAGGGGCTCTTCTTGGTTAGTTATTTCAATGACACTATAGGGGGTCCCCACTTATAGTTTATTTAATATATATGTATATATAATTTAAAAAAAAAATGTGTATGCCTTGCAATTCTTTGCAAGCAGGTGACTATTGACGTTTTTGAGAGTCAACAATGGCGACTCCACAGGGAAGGCAATGTTATATTGGCTTGAACTCAGCTTTTTGGTTTCATAGACAAAGAATTTTTTTTTGTTTATGTACTCACGAATTTTCTTTTTTCTCTGGTATGCTCTTTCAAATTGGGGTGGCAGAAGGTAGAAAAGGAAAAATGAGAGAAGGGATAGCTTTATTACTCAAGTTTAAGCAAAGTGGTCGTAGATGTAGCACAATAGAAGGTTGCGGACCACAAGTGATTGTCTTTCTTTCTGTTCCGGCTACTTATCTGTACTTAAGAATAATTTTGCAAAACAAAGAAAAACTGTGGTTGTACATGATTTATTCAAATTAGGATGAAACAAAACTTCAACAAAATTAAAGGCAAAGCGAAAAAAAACTACAGTCAAATTGAAAATCAAACCTCAAGAAAGATTGGAAAGTGAAACAACAGTACCGAAGAAAATAAAATGTAGAACAGTAAAACAACTCTACAACCTAAACTGATATTTATATGAAACATTGATTCGGAAAATGTAAGAGTTAGCTAGGCTCAACATAATGTTTCAAATGCGAGCCATTAGTCGTGAAAGATAATAATCGCTCTTCGAATTCCTTTAATATGTAATTATTATTTCCAACTACTAGAGCGATCTTGTAAGGATCGAGAAAGAGTTTTTGGAATTTAGAATGCTTGCCTTTATCAACATATGTAGATTCCCAAAGCAAGACTTTGTCATTGACCTTAAACTTGACAGATTTGGCACGCTTATTGAAGTAGTTCTTGACTGTCTGCTGCCTTTTCTTCAAATTTTTCAATGCATGGTTTCTTTGTTCTTCTAAAGCCAACAAAGCATTCATTCTCTGGGAAATATAAGTGGAATTTAACTCTTCAGTCTGTATTTCTAAACAAAGGGAAATAAGTTGAAGTTCAACATGCATCATAACTTCCTGACCATATAAGAGTGATAAAGGGGTATGGCCAGTGCTATTTTTGGCAGTTGTGTGATCAAACCAAAGTGCATATGTGAGAAGAGTGTGCCATTGATATTGCTTGTCATCAATAATCCTTTTCAGGATCTTGATCAGGTTTTTGTTGGTTGACTCAGCTTGCCCATTTACCTGAGGGTAATAGGTGGATGAGGTGAAGTGTTTGACTCCAAATTCACTCAAAAACTGAGCAAACTTTGCAAAAATAAATGTTGATCCGTTATATGAAATTATTTCGAGCGGAGGGCCAAAGCATGCCAAGATATTGGATTCTAGGAAGTTGATCATCTGCTCATCTTGTGCATTTTTAAGAGGGAAAAATTTAGTCGAGTTGGTAAAGTATTCTGTTTCCGTCAAGATAAACACATGTCCTGCAAAATATGGAGGGTTGATAGGGCCGATAAAGTCTAATCCCCATTTAGCCAATGGAAAATTAGGTAGAACTGGTTGTAAAAGCATATATAAAAGCTGTTCCTTGCCAAAAAACTTTTGACATTTTTCACAAGCCCGAATGAACTTGAAAGAATCTTGAAACATCAAGGGACAAAAATAACTAACCCCGATGATCTTGAAAGCAAAGGCCTTTGCTGCGAAATGGCCACCGATATGGAGGTTAGAATCTGCAGATCCATGAAGTTCATTTAAAATTTTTGGGGCTATGTTATCATCAACACATCTTAGTAGTAGCCCATCAGTAGATCTACAATAAAGGATGTTCCCAAGGATGAGGTACTTTGGGGCTAACAAGCGTAATCTTCTACGCTTATGTGAATCTAAAAGACTTGGGAAATTTTGATGCAAAAGATAATAGATGATATCCTTGTACCAAGGATGATCAACTGAGTTAATATCGAGATTTTCCAAGAAAAATAATGCCGACAAAACATTCTCGTCTTCCTCAAGAGAATCAACTGGTTCAAGGTGTTGAGCCAAGTGAAGAGCTAGATCACCTGGTTGTGGTGATCGTTAAATCATGTTCTTGAATCTTGGCAAGCCAATGATCATGTTTTCCTGAAAGATGAGTCTATGTAAGAAAAAACTTGATTGTAGGCAAAGGGACTCTTACCTACATTTTCTTGCCCAAAATAAAATGCCTGAACTTTCCTATAGCTTTTACCAAGGTGAAAGTGTGTTTTTCAATTAGAGTATACTTCACCTCATCATCTGATAAACTTTGACTCATATAGGCTATAGGATTTTCTTGATTTTGGTCATCAACTTGCAAAAGGATGACAAAGATTGCCTCTTCTGTGGCATTGGTATATATAATGAAGTCTTTATTAAAATTAGGCTTGGTTAAAACTAGTGCAGAGCTGATTAATTTCTTGATTCCTATAAAATCCTTTTCTACCTCATCAGTCCAAGAGACGGTTCTATCCTGCTTCAACAAATTATGAATAGGTTTAACCATCACAATGAATTCAGGAACATACCTCCTAAAAAAGTTAATGGTGCCCATGAAAGCTTGAACACTTTGCTTAGAGGTAGGAGCAGGAAGGTTGATAATCACAAAAAATCTCCCGGGGTTAATACTAAAACCATAGTCATAAACAATATGACCAAGGAATTTGCCTTGAGTAACTCCGAAAATAGACTTAGAAGGATTCAATGACATACCAAATTTTTTGCAACACAGAAGGACTTTCCTAAGATGATCAAAATGATCTGACCGATTTTTAGAATAGATAGTCAAGTCATCAAGATAAACCTGAATTATCTTACCAATCAAATCATTGAAAGCTATTTGCATAGATATTTGGAATGTGGCACCTGCATTAGTCAAGCCAAAAGGCGTGCGATCGTAGACAAATGTGCCCCATGTGGTGGTGAATGTTGTTTTGTATTTATCAACCATCTTGACTCTAATTTGATTGTATAAAAAAAAACATAAAGTAAGGACATTATTTGAGACCCGACTACCTATTGCAGGATGATTTCCATATTAGGAATAAAAAAATTATCTTTAACACTAGCTCTATTTAAAGCACGAAAGTCAACATATAACTTGATCTCACCAGTTTTCTTCCATACATGAACTAGATTTGAGACCCATTTAGAATAATTTGCTGGAAAGATGATTTGAGCTTTTAGTAAATTTTCAACTTCCTTTCTGATAGTAGCTTCGAGGGCAAGGTTTACAAGCCTTTGTCTTTGCCTTATTGGTTTCGCCCCTTCATTAATATGAATGGCATGTTGGATGACATTTGGATCAAAACCACAAAGATCCTCATACGACCAAGAAAAGATGTCCTTGAATTCACATAATAAGTCCATGAATCTTTCTTTTTCCTCTTGTGAACATTGGGCTCCTATTTTAAGAATTTTGGGATCATCTGAGGTTCTAATGTTCATGAAGACAATGTCTCCAACTTTCCTCTTTGAATCCTCTTCTACAACATTTTCCTTTTTACCAACATCACTCGTTGAAAATTAACTCTCTAGAGGAGTCAAGACTTTTGGAAACTTATCATCTTCAATAGAAATCACTTCCTTAGGATTAATAGGTTCATTTTGTAAGAAAACATAGATATCCTCATCATTTTTGAAAACCTACCATGTTTCAACATTGTCAGGCATATGTGGACGATATAGAGACATAAAAGTGCAATCAGGTTATTGTGGTAACAACTGTCGAGTAGGAGAGGCAACAAAAATTGCCAACCTATCAGCCATTGTGTTAAGCTCCCTTTTTATGTGAGTGATGTTGAAAGATAACATATTTGAAATCAAGGCCCAAAGGACCTAAGTGTACCTTTTCATCAACTTGTTATTGGGGTTATAATTTTTTCTAACAAGATTAACCACAAGCTCGGAATCACCAAATACAGTAAGATGACCACAACCCAGATTATAAGCATTCTCGATACCTAACAATAGGGATTCAAACTCAACAACATTTTTGGTGCAAGTGAATTCTAACATGAAGAAGAAGTTATAAATTTTTCCTACGGGTGAGTAAAGGATAATACCAGCTCAATTTCCTTCACTAGAGCTTGCACCATCAAAGTGAATATGCCACATTCTGTCATCATTGTCAATTTGTTCACGTGGCGCATCATCTTCTTATGTGAAAATAGAATAAACACCCAAGCTTTCCTCAACATAATTGACATTTAGCTGAGGAAATTTTTCAATGTAAGGTGAGATACGATATTCTCTGAGAATAATAACATTCTTTCCATCCTTAGGGATAGATAGATGTGACCAATCTAGAGACAAGTAACCACCTGTTAGGGCTTGCCAATCTCTTCCCAAGATAATTGAGTAATTGCTGACAAGCATATCGATAACTTGAATGTTAAGGGTGGTGTGTATTTCTGGATGTGCGCAAAGCACTAAGGTTACATCTTTGATATCACCAATCGTGGATTGTTGTTGATTATTATAGGAGAGCATGCTTCTCACATTTTTGTTTGTACAAGAGAGGCCCAACACTTCCATAATGATCTTTGACATGACACTTGGGCCTAAGCCACCATCAATGAGGTAGAAATGGTCTATTATGTCTAAAATATTTACATAAATATAGAAAGGGGGGTAATTTACAGATATCCTAAAGTTATTTACACCTATCCTATTTACATGAGACTCTTCTTCATCACAATCTTTCGTGAGATTGACTATGTTGGAAGTTTTACCTTCCATGAAATCTCTAAAATGTTGTTGCTGTTCTAGTACAATTACCATATCCAAAAGAGTAGAATAAACTTTTATGTTAGCCAATTGATTTAACATATTATACTTTGAATAAGGAACAATGAATTGATGACCAGTAGAAGGGTGGACATCTTGTGAGCCAGTATTTTGAGTGGATGTGCTAGGGGAAAAAGTACTCTTGGAAGTATCAACTTTTCCCTTATTGGCATATGATTTATTTATGGTATTAACTACCATAACGTCATCCCGCGGGGCCCAATCTAAGAAAACAATGGTAGTATCTGGTTTCTTACCAAAGATTCGATCCCTCACATTTTTCTTGATTTTGCAAGTGCTTTACCCATGATGTTCTTCACAAAAAGTACACCAGGCTCTCGGAAATATGGCCTTGGGTTGAAAATTATTTCTCACAAAATTTTTAGTAGCAGCCTGGGTAGAGGCCTTGATGGTAGAAGTAGAAGCAATTCCCTTCCTTTCCAAAGAGATCATGTGATTATTAATGTCTTGCATAAGATGCAAAATGGTAGACATATCAATTTGCTTGGCATAGTCCTTCTTAGGAAGACCAGTTCTGTCTAGCTGCTCTTCATACTCCAAACAAATATTAAGGGTATATCCGATATTATCTATGACTTTCTCTTCCAATTTGTGATGATAGGAAGAGGGTAAAGCATTGTAGTAATGCATGAACACAACTTGATTTTGAGGTCCGATCAATTTAGAGATTTGATTATATAACTTGGTGAAGTGAAGATTAAAAGCCTTAATGGTTTCACCTTTGTTATATGTAACATTATTGTACTCCTTTAACTGATCGGATGGACTCTTGGGTTGTCCAAAAGTGGACTTGAACCAATAGACCAACTCTTCCCAGGTGGAGAATATTTTCGGAGGTAAGTCAAAGAAATCAACCACAACTTTTCCTTCTAGATAATTCACAAATAAACACATATAGGTATCGTTGTCATTCACACCGATGTAATGACAAACATCTGAAAAAACAATCAAATTCTCTTATGTGGAAATAATGTCATTTCCAGAAAAATTTAGGCAAATGATATTTGAACTTTGGCAAAGGATTGGCTGTGGGCGCAAGATTCAAGGGAGGAGAAACACGCCATAGAGTAGTAGTAGAATCTTCCTCAAATTGAAATAAGCCATATTTATTAATGACCTTGGCTGGATTTGTGGTAGATTGAACAGGAAAAACATGGCTATAGATAATCCCGATCGAAGTCGAAGCAGAAGGTTGTCAGGAAGATGAATTACTAGTGCCACCTCTAGAACCACTGCTTCCTATTCCAGTACTAGTGCCTGACATTTTGAATATGTAAGGAAGTAGAGAGGATGATGAACTAACCGAATCAGACAAGGACACATGAAGCCTAGGTTGTTGTCCTTGGAGAACAAATTTTATTCTTCCTACTTCGGGAATGAGAGTAAAGTCAGGTGATTGATCTTGTATTCGTCGAGATATACAGGAGGGAGATGGAATAACATGTTCTAATGTCAGGGTTAGGTGGTCATGTTATGAAATTAGTGACAAGGATGGTTTCTAATCATCCTCTGACAAGCATCCCACTGTTCCTTAATTTGAGCCTCTTCAGAAACAACTTCCCAAGAATGATTCAATTCAACTTGACTATTGGCAGTCTCAAGAATGAGGTTATACAAAGTAAGGGTAATGATGTTTTGATCATGTATACCGTTACCTAGGTTAGGTTGTCTTTGAGTAAGCACAGTCATGAGTCAAGAGAAGAATCTGAACAAAATTATACAATCTATAAAAAAACAACAAATATAAATTGAAGTAGTAAATATAAACAATATGTTTACAAGTGTACAAAAAAGACAAACAAGGGAAATGAAAATGGAGTCCTTCATCCCCAGTATGGTTGCCAAAGAAAACGTTGAGTAAAATAAATGGAAGTCCTCACAACATTTTTTCGAATCTTGTTTGGATAAGACAAGATAGGCAGGATTATCACCCTAATTTATAGCCTTATTGCAAGTTTCATTAACCTTCAAGTTATTAACTTAAAGACCAAATGTTGTTTTTTTTATCATTTATCAAATGAAAATTGAAATAAAGAAGTCCGATTTTTTTAGATAATAATTTAAACAAGAAGCAAAATCACAAAATCTGATAGAAATAAGAAAGACCAAGAGAGTTGCAAAACCATCAATGATTTTATTCATTCATTCTGTAACAACCAATACACTTCACATACTTTCAAAGTATGGACCAGATGAAAGTATAGCAGCCTAAGGTAACACACACATAGGCCACTGGTGCCTTCAAATCAAGCCAAGAATGATAAGCCAACATCCACAACTTGCACTCCATTATCACTCTACACAAGAATCATATTTAGCATTGAGAAATTAATCCAGTAACCAAAAGAAGTNCTAAGGTAACACACACATAGGCCACTGGTGCCTTCAAATCAAGCCAAGAATGATAAGCCAACATCCACAACTTGCACTCCATTATCACTCTACACAAGAATCATATTTAGCATTGAGAAATTAATCCAGTAACCAAAAGAAGTCAACAGACTATCAAACAAACAATCAACCTGGAAGCATATCAGAATTCAATGCTCCTTGGTCCTAGCTTTTCATCACCTTCAACAGACCCTGTTATCACAAGACATGTCTTAGCTTAGAAATCAGAGATGAATGAAGTAGTAATGAAATCTCACTTGGAAGTAAGGGCAAACCTTATCAGAGCAATGTGTTATGCCCCCCTCTCCTTTGTCCAACTTACTTCCTTTTAATATCTCCAAGGTAGTTTAATTACTCAACCACTTCATTCTCTTTAATGAATAAATAAAGTATTTCATCCTTGTATCTTCCACCTTGAATGCATGCCATATCAATCTCACCACGTCATACAATTCATGTAATTATGTAAAAAAGGAAATAATCATGAGATCCCCTTGCCACTCCATGTGACAATTATGCAATTTACCAAAAATTATCCATTTCATAATTTATCCAAACATGAAGCATGTAAAATATAAGGCTATTCAAAATAATGCTAGCAAATATGAGCTGTCAAAATAAACATGAGCTGTCCAAAAATGATACTCTGTCCAAAATAAAGGCAAACAACAAGTCCATATATATGTGCTAAAGAAATTATGAGAAACCATATTTACTGTAAGAGGTTTCCCCTCTCTTGCTATGACTACTCTTAGCCTTTCCATTTTTTCGAATTGATGAATCTTCCTTAGCAAATTTCTGATCATTCTCTTGCATATGGGAAGTGAGTGAATAAGAATATTCTTGTGATGATTTTGACCTGGTTGCTACTACTTTCTCTTCCTCGAGGTTTTCTTCAAGTTCAGTGATTTTGGACTTATGATGGGAATGCGAGGCTTGGGATTGAGGCTGAAAATTTCGATGCAGAGGAGGAGGTGGTGGCAGCGCACTAGTGGGCCAAGCATGAAAGAGATGCTACTGCATGTTATTGATATTTTTCCATCCTTGTGAGTGTCTGGGAGGAGGGTGCACAATATTTTGCCAACCATCTCGTTCTGACACAACTAAGGATTGAAATTATGATTTTGAACTGGTATGCCAATATTTAGGCATGGATTCTCAGGAATATGCAGAGGTATGTAAGCTTGTTGGCCAACCAAGTTGAGGAACCCTATTTGTAACAATTGATTAAACTCTTCTGAATCTGCATCAAAATGTATAGAGAACCTTAATCTTTGTTTCCCCTTTGCCAGGGACCCAATCCTCTGCCTCTGTTATTACTCCTCCTGCCATGACTGCCCCTGTTGAAAAAGCTCATTCTAACACATATTCACAAATATCAGAACCACAACACGACTAATCAATCATCTAAATTTTTGCAAAATAACAATTTAGACCTGGCTCTATATACATAACAATACATGTGCAAGCAATCAATATGCATTCCACATTCCAGAACTAGTAATTACTTAGAACATGGATTTAAAGGGATCTTGGGATTTCATGATCAACCTTGTAATTAGTGGAAAATGGTAAGTATGATCAAGAAGTACAATACAGACTATTCATTTACCATGACAAGTTCCATCACATCAACATCTTTTAATATGAAACATAGCGGATATCAAACCAACTAAACATTCCTTTTTCAACTTTTATAATTATTCCATGAAACATTTCTTACAATTATAATCTAAGCATGGGAATGAAACATGCATTTGGGTTGATGGAAGGGATTGTAATGAACAAATTTTTTTAAGTATGACGAGAAAACACAATGGACATGCTTAAACTACAATTATCTCCAATACCATTCAGTCCTTACAATTCCAACAAACATGATTATAGTCACCATACAATGAATTTTTTCAATAAAATCGGTTTATCTCTCATTCCATAAAGTATCCAGTTTGAAAACATAGTTGTGAAACATCACACAACAGTTCTGTCATCACTCGAATTGTTCTCAAAATATTTTCTTGTCACACTCCCAACATTATTTCCTTTTTTTTAAATGATCAAAATCCTTGCATTAATTCCTATTTAATACCAATTTGCATCTTCAGTCAAAACCTTACATATATATATATTTTTTTAACGAAAACGGTTATGGATTATATTAAGAAGATGGACTGGCCAGTAAATTGGCAAGCCACTGGGTCCTTTACATCGAGAGTGATCTATCACTCAAAATTAAAAATCCTGGAAACTTTACCACATTACTCAGATTACTTCTTGTTAATAGCTATTTCAGCGAGCTGGATCGTCTTCGCGTCCTTACATCTTCCCATTGATAAACATTTTTTTTCTTTTTGGTTACGACCTGCCATTCATTGCTTTGACCCTGGTTAGGAATTTCTGGCTGGGCTTTCACTTCTTCTGCCTCAGCAATATCGGCCCAGCTTGAGGCTTACTTGGTTGGGCTTGAAGACCTGGGCAGAGCTGCTTCCGCTGGATCTTCCCCCTTAACAAGTTCTTTGGGGATAGAGACGGATTCACCTTCAGTTTCTGACGGCGGGATCTTTGCTTCAGCTTGCTTCTCCGGTTGCGCTCCTGTCCACCAAGTGGGCCTTTGGCTTTGGGATGATATTCTTTTCCCGGTGACTTCTCACAATTCCGGGCTATGTGTCCAGTTTCAAAACATACCCTGCATCTGAAACAGAGGTTCTCGAAATCGATCTTCTGGGTCCATGAGAAGTTCTCTCCGAGGAGGATGATTTCTGCTGGGAAACCCTTGTTGAAGTCCATCTCTACACAGATCCGGGCAAAGGTGGAGTTGACTGGGGCGACTTTAGGGCAACTGCAGAGATATTTCCCTATGCCATTTCCTATAGCTTCAAGAGATTTGTCCCCCCGAAAGTGCAGGGGAAGTGACGGGAGACGCACCCAGACCGGAGCAGAAGAAATGGAGGCCATGGTTGGATCAAAGTCAGGGGTCCACGGCTGCACGGACAACCCTGCTCTGCCCCAGAACCATGGCCCGGAGCTGGAAACCAAGTCTCTTTCATCAGAAGATTCAAAGATAGCTGTGAAAAAACTTTTCTCCAGGGGGCAGACTGTGACCTCATCCACAAGAAGCGGGGACCATTCAGAATCAATCTAGGAGCGAAGATCAACCAGATTCGGCCAGAAACCGTTGAACCTGCAAATCAGGGAAAGCTTGCTGAGCTGAGAGGAATACACCAGTGCTTCCTTCAGCATCTGGATAGAAACTGCCGGGGCTTCAATAATCACAGTTTTCGGAGCAGAGGAACCCCCTCGGAGGGAGGCCACATCCTTGAAAGAGGCCCGTCCCGTACGTCCCAAAGAGGGACCCTGATCTGGTAGAGGGCGGGCGGAGCAGCCCCCATCGGGCTTGGATGAAGAGGCACGAGCAGGAGCAGTGGGGGCGCCGGCCGCCATGGAGGACGCGGCCACGAGAGGGGGCGCATCAGCCGCAGGTGCAGCCACCCGGGAAGACATCTACGAATGGCCGGATCTATCTTGAGGCATCTGGAGTAGCTCGAGAGGAGGCCAGCGGGCCTGTGGAGAGCTGAAAGACCAGGCTGAAGCCCGAAAACCCTCACCTTCTCTACCGCCGCCGCTACTAGACTTTTTAAATTATTAGTTTACATTGATGTTGCGTAGAAAATAACCTATAGTTGTAAGCTCGTCAAAACCTTACATATTACTATCAATCATCAAATGTGAAACATTCATGTAGACAACACTCAAAATATCAATAGAGTCATCAAACAAACATTTGAGTCATCCAAACAAACAATTGTTTATTTGCGCTCTTAAATAATCGATTTCATTTCTTATCAACAACATTCGAATGGTCAAATCATAACAATCCTCATTCAATCCGACCCCAAACTGGATAGAGCCTCTTATTTGCAAGGAGATAACAAAAAAACATATGCATTGAAATCACTCAATCAATATCATGGTATCGTGCCTCTATTATGGCTAAAAGGTCACGAAATCAAACTCGACACAGATGTCACAAAACACCAGGGGTTTCAAAACTTTACCACCACCAAAGCACAACCATCAACTTTGCATGGCCGAATGGGTTACTAAGAAACAATATCAGACTCTAGTGTGACACTGTCACAAATCTAATCATAATACACAGAGACAACGATGCCTTCTTTTTGTTTTTGGTCCCAAACAATGACCATAATCAAAATGACCAGGGTTTTATAGGATTGTGGTTGCCAACAAATAACATAATTCGGATAATAGGAGGGATTTGACCCAATTGTTTAAGTTCAAACTTGGCCCAAACAAATGTGATTACGGGTAGACCAACAAGGTTATGCATAGGGTCACATGATATTTCAAGAAACAATGTAGAGTCTGCAACACTAAAACACCAAAGACCCAAAACACCACACCCTGCCATTTTAATGAGCCATAGATAAATGTAGACCAACATGATAAATAGGAAACCAACAACCATAACTATGGCAATCAACCATCCATCATAACATTCAAACTTCCGTGCATGCATTTTTCCAAAAATAGGAGCAAAACCACCTTATTTTTCTTCAAAATAGAACATCAAAGCATCAAATGACAAGCAGAACATGCAGTTATAGATCTAAGCATAAATTATTAAGAAAAAGTCACAATAGATGATAGGGAATCGAAACCCTAGTACCTGGTGTTGTGCAGGTTAAAAGGCACCTTCGAGCGATTGCTGTAGTTACTAGAGCTCGATTTTTACTAATGAATGAAACAAATGCCAAAACCCAAAATGGTAGCTTCGAACATCAACCTGGTGCATTAATTGCTGGTCACGTCATGCTAGGGTGATGACCAACATTAATCAATTGCTAAACCCAAGACAAGCCATGTCAAAACCTCAAGCAACCACCGAGTGCCAAGTAAGCGCCAATGCATTTTGGATCACATGTTACCAACGCAACTACCTACCATATTAGTCACCG
The DNA here is from genome assembly GCA_010110895.2 of Picea sitchensis. Lineage (NCBI taxonomy): Eukaryota > Viridiplantae > Streptophyta > Pinopsida > Pinales > Pinaceae > Picea > Picea sitchensis. The sequence continues at coordinate 35,581 of SNQJ01S0122263.1, read as the reverse complement.
TCAGTAAACAACAATGTCCGTCCTATGGTATATGCATACAAGATGTCTCACACGTGTTCAAAACATCAACATTCACTAACATATGAACATCCAACACTTAGCCACTATAATAAAAATCGTCGGCCATACCATGCAATGTTTATAAAATATACATGTTGGATCATATCGATACGATATACAATATGTGTGCGGTGTGAATAATATGCCACATGCATTAAGAGCTTCAAAATGTTTCCAAATATAAATCATTATGCTATCACAATATAACAATAAGGTCGACACTCCCACATCCTTGTA